>JBBPDA010134509.1:0-22537 GCA_037974385.1 Arnoldichthys spilopterus
AGTAATTACGTCTGTTATTTATTTTATAACTACGAGCAATGCGTTGGTCTTCCGTGTAGCACCACTCTCAGTGTTACACTATGCAATGCAAACGCTTGATTGTTTCCTCTGTCCTGGAAGTCGCTTTGGATAAAAGCATGAATTGAATGTAAATGTAATGTATGAATAAATGTAAATGTAAATGAGTCTCTGCCATCTATATAAAATATTCTCTACAAAAGAAAGTAAACGGTTCAGTAAATGACTACTCAGAAATACATTGCTGTAGTGCACAATATGGCATGTACTACAGTATATACACTGTTGTAATACATAAATATACTCAAATATGGTATGAAAAACCAAACTTGCATTCTATCGGAGTTCCTTAGGAAAGGAACATGAAAGATCAATTGCTGAGATGCTGATGGAGATGCCTTGGAATATTGCCTGATCCTCAACAACTCTCCTTTGTATCTCACGCAAGTGAATCAGATTGTCGGCTATAATCATATTGACGATGGTCATCTTTTGCTCTTGTGAGAATAGCCTTCTGCCTCCGTTAGTTGGTCGCCTTTCAGTTTTCCAATACAGTAATAGAATTACTGATAGGATTACAGCAAGCCAGCCATGCTACCAAATTGAAGCAGACAGTAACTCCTGTATGTGATGTTACAGTAATACATTGCATTTCAGAGAGCATACAATAGAGCAAACAGCTACAGTACATGTATATGCTGTAAGAGCGCAGAATTCTCCACTCCAAAGTTATACTAGACAGCAGTGTGTAAATTACCTACCTATTTACCTGTCTAAATGTCCGGATTATAGAGGCTACTGTGAAGCAGTTCAGATTCAGCCGGACTCTTTGCCCATGGATTAGAACATGGTCAACTAGAGGTGCACAAATCTGATCAGAAACCATTTGTCTCCTTGCCCTTCCACTTCCATCTCCTCTTCTGTGTCTCCTTCCTCTACCTTCAGGGCTTTGTAGTTTCTTTTGTCCAATAGAAGTGAACTGACACGTTATCTAACAAGTGAAAGTTCTGACTGTGCTGTGCTGACTTGAGTGGACCATATTAACGGCAAGTGCTTTCTGACAGAGCACATTGAAAACTGCTGTAATAATACTCATGAAATAGTGAACGCAAGTGCAGAAAGTAAAAATGTTTATTTAGAACACAATACAGTCAATACGAAAAACGGGTCACCAGGGCGAAACAGGTCCACAGGGAAATACCAGAACTCGGAATCGGAAATCAGACGAGGGTCAAAAAACAGCAAACAGAGGTGTCCAAGGACAAGCTAGAATCAGGGTCAAAACAACAGTCCAGGGTCGAAACACAAAACAGCAAAATCCAAGGAAAGGCAACATCGAAAAATCCAAAAACAGTCCAAATCAAAACCAGGTAATCAAGTAGACAAGAAAATGCTCAGAAACGCTCTATAAAGAATACAAAACCTTGCGCCGGTTCTCTCCTTCCATGCTCTCTTAAAGGCTGCTCTGATTGGCCCCAATCGGTATCACCTGACGGAGGCTGGACCGGAAGTCAGAACTCTGGCGATGCAGACCGGTATCGGCCACTAGGTGGAGTCATAGCTCCCCTTACAACTGCACATTGCAGACATTGAAAACTGAGTGGATTTGTGTTTTGGGTTTTGCTGTAAGAGTTAACCAAATCTGATTCATGTGTCAGAAACTTTGTTTAGTGTTTATGGCTCAGGGAAATGAGTGTGTCTTTTGGTATTTGGCATAATGGTTTGGGAAATTTATCTCATTAGCCTGGTAATACTGTGTAAACAATCAAGAAAAACTGTAATACGGCTACTAGCATTATTCTGGCCTGTACATGCATTAGCCAGTATGTTAGATTTCATACTGATTCATCCATAGTGGCAATTTATATGTAGCAACATCTGTGTGGAATACACAACTTCATTCAGTATTGTCAAGTTTCGATCCATTTTCTCATATATATTCATTTATAAAGATGTATATTTATATATTTCACAGCATATAACAAAAAAAGGTTCTGATCCCACCTTAAGGGAGGCATAGACTTATTAACTGCCCATAAAATAAATGAACAACATGTTAAAACTGAGCTTTCTGTTAAATCTTTATATATAGTTTTACATAGCGAGGGAACAACGGCTGGAGATTCCATCCCCTCGTGGAATCAAGCACCACGCCAGACTCTTCTCCTTCATTGTTCCTCAATGGTGGAACGAGCTGCCCAGTGTCACGAGATCAGCTGAGTCTCTCTCCACATTCAAGAAACAACTCAAGACTCAACTGTTCCGCACCCACCTCAGTACATAAGCCTAGTCATTACATGCACTTGACATATGTATGTATTTATTGAAGTTGCTCTCTATTGCAGTATAGGAACTTGGTGTATGTATTTGTTTGCAGTAGTTGCAGTTGCAGTAGTTGCTCTCCATAGTAGTATAAGCACTTGGCTTATGCACTATAGTAATTGGATTATTTATTTCTGCAAACTACAAGCAATGCGTCTTCTTGTGGCATCACCTTCAGTGTTACTCTATGCAATGCGAACGCTTGATTGTTTCCTCTGTCCTGGAAGTCGCTTTGGATAAAAGCGTCAGCCAAATGAATAAATGTAAATGTAAATATAGTTTCATTTTCTGCAACTTTTTTTAAATGTTTGTTTATTTTATATATGTATACATTTCTAAATATACAAATTTGTCAGCTGTCTATAGGGTCTTCATACTAACATATTGGCCAAATTTATTATTCCATTTCCCTTAGAGCTAATGTTTTAAACCACATAATGACTGTATTACAGATACACCATTCCATTTTTAACACATTATGACCTATGTTCTTGCGTAAAAGGAAATGTGTCATTCCAGCAGCCAAAGCAATTGCAGGCAGTGGCATTCTCACTCTAACAGTTCAGTAGGTCTTTGATCAGCAAACGTGAAAGAAGGAGTAATCATTCTTTCACACATTATTGCTCATTTAGAGATGCATAGGGCATAAACCTCTCTCAGACTACCCCATGTTTTACTATTAGTTCAGATCTTAAAGCAGAACTACTGCTACTGCACAGTACACTGCTCATCTGCTCTAACACAAATAATCACATCATTGGCAAATTAGGTGATTACCTTGGACATGCTTCAGTCTATAATTTGAGCTATAATGTCCAGTAGATGGAGACAAATAACAAGAGGCAACTTTTTAATGCTTGTCTCTCTAGGGCAGTGCTCCCCAGTGCTAGTCTTTGAGTATCCCTGCATTGCACATAGGTTCTTCAGAAGGTTATAATAAGGGTGTTAGAGTAGGCTAAATAGAAAACAAATGTGCACTGCTGGGCAGCTATAGGTCCAGTTATGGAAAACAGTGCTAAGAAGTGGTCCCTGGATCTGAATTATATTTGTAGATATAAAAATAAGTTAAGTAATTAATATATTAATTAACTAAAAAATAACACATTAAATTTATATAGTGCCTTTCACAATCTCAAAGTCGCTTAACATAGTCAAGAGATGGAATATTGAAGAGAGTGAAAAGTAGAAAAGTGATCTTTGAAAAAGTAAGTCTATATTTAGGGAAAAATAATCACTTGTTGATGCATGTGGGGTATAAAGTCTAGCCTGTCTGGTCCAATAACAAAGAAGTCCCTGTTGCACAACATTTTAATACAATAATAGAAAGGTGTCAGAACACACAATGCACAGCAGTCAGAGCATGCATGAGGGGGACCTATAAAATATTGAAGTGTTGGTCAAAATGTTATGTCTGCTTGGTTTATATACTCTACACCAATCATAAACTGTTTATGTAGCACTACATGTGTAATAGATTTCCTAAGCCTGTTGTAATAGAAGTAACTTTGACATTAGAAAAGATAAATGTTCATAGCAACTGAAACTTTACAAAGGTCCTAAATCCACTGAATGTACCCCATGTGATCCTCTCAATATCTTCATCATTGAACATAAATTCTGTGGCTGTTCTGACATAATGTGAATCCACTGCACAATTAGCCCTTGGAAGCAACCTCACATAACTCCCCTACCCCCCTTTTTCCAGAAATAAGATTTTAACTGATTCAGATAAATGTGGTGGTTTTGCATTACTGCCAATCCTTCAAAAAAAAAAAAACTCAGATGATTCTTTTTATGGCTGTGTGGATTTTTCTAAAGATTATTTGGTAGCAATGTTCCGTGAATGCCAGAATTAGACAGGAAACACGGCAGAAGTAATTACCTTCACACAAATGGAACACTTTAATGTTACTGCTACTGTGGTGTAATGGATATATCCCTCAGTGGTTTGAGGGTTTCGACATGAGGGGCAGTTGGGGAGCTTTGGGGGGATATTCCATGTCGAAGGCAGCAGAATTGGCAGGACTGTGATCAGAGCTTCAGGACTAAGCATTTAAACTTTTATTTCTGCACAACAGAGTGTTCTACAGCTGTTTAGCATGTCAGTCTAGCCCACACAGAAGGACACTAGTGAATAGAGCAATCATTGTGTTCAATTTTGTGAAACATGCTTTCTCTTATAGAGTGAAAGTAAGTAAAAGCAGAAATGAGACAAGAAATGAGGAGGAAGTGCTATGGTCTTGCCAGACAGAATAAGTAAGAGCTTTGGAAAAAAGGAGAAAGTAAATAAGTAAGGGCAAGTGTGAACCAGTTGATCCAATTTTAGATGCCACTGACTTCTGCTGACTTGTAGAGCCAACAGAACAAGTTAACAGCAACAGACTCCACAACAGGACTGCAGTGCACAGAGGGAGGACTAATTACTTACTTACCTGGAACATATTTAGGGTTATGATTGTAATTAATTACTTTAATTAATGTCCACAAACTCATGAGTGTTGTTCTAATTAGTGACAAGTTGATTCAGTTCCACTAAGGACCCCAGTGTTGAAACTGATGTATTGGACTAAGTGGACAACAACTAAATTTTATTTAAGAGTTATTTGCATAAATAAATATATGTTAAACAAATTCTTTTTAAGTTTGTGTAATGTTTGATAAAGGCCTTGTTATAGAAAATGTTAAAGTAGTCCACAATTTTGAATTGCAATTACTTTAAAAACACTGATCTATTACCTTCGTCAGGGAGACAAAGATTTCAGTAAGTAGACCGCCGAATTCCGCACGTTGACCGTGCAAATCACGTGGAGCGGCGCGGCTAGTACCACGCCTCTGCAATAAGCTAGCCGCGCATGAGCCGCCTGAGACTCTAGAGGGCATGATTGAGCTCAGTCCATTTGAGGTATGTTATGGGTATGCCAGCGTCTTTGGAACCATCCAATGGGCCAACACTCGCTATGCTACCCAGCACAACCACCGGCACCTATGTTTATGGAGGGGTGTGCTGACATTTTCATTTATATAATGATATAAATCAGAATTCATTGTTCTATCAATGATGGCAGGGTATTTTGGCCAAGATGCAGCAAAACAGGCCCAACCCTAATCATAAATAATCATAACCACATCATAACTCTGTTTCTCTAAATGGAATAACATTATTATCCTGAAATCCATTGTTTTCCTTTTCCAATTGTCACTGTGACATAGGTCTTTAGTTGCCTAGCAATTACTCTTTTGGTTCTTTTGTGACCTTGCAGACAATTATGAAATTCTCTTGGAGTGATCTTTATCAGGCAAGCACTCATGCAGAGGGTTACAAAGGTCTTCAATTTCCTCCATTTGTAATATGTCTCACTGGATTGGAGAAGTCTAAACTCTGTAGGGATGGTTTTATCTTTTCTGGCCTGGGGTTTGTTATTTCTCCTCAGAGCATGGCCATGGATCTCCAGAAGCTGGAGGCTGTGCGTTCTTGGGCCCTACCCGGAACTCTTAAACAGCTGCATTGTTTTCTGGGGTTCGCCAATTTCTAGCGGCGATTTATCCAGGGCTTCAGCGCAACCGCAGCGCCCCTTATGGCTCTTACCAAACCCTCTCAAACCCAAAATGAACTGTCACATGCACCAGTCACGTGATGTCTAGACGGTTAAGGAAATGACTCACAGAAGGTATATAAACAGGAAATTAGGTTCTTACCAGCACGCCTGTTCATACCGGTGTTCCTCCTATTCTCATTCTTCGGACCGTAAGTACCCTGGTCTCCTCGGACCATCTATAGTCCTTCTCTGACATTTGACATGACATTCATGACATTTATCTGACGCTTTTATCCAAAGCGACTTCCAAGATGTGGAGCAGAGTAGTGGGACGGTACCTTGCTCAAGAGTACCTCAATAGTGCCTGAGCCGGGACTTCAACCTGCAACCTTCAGGTCCCCAGCACAGTGCCCTAACCACTAGGCCACCACTGCCACCGTTCTCTGAGTGCATGTGTGAAAGTGGGTTCCTGGTGGGAATCTTATCTCCACAACCGGATCATTAACAGATCAATTGCGTGAGTTACCTGGTCGTTCGCTCGCCTTCCGTGATTGGGCTTTTCCCTCACGCTGCAAGGGCTTCCCCTCAGTTTATTTCGTTGTCACTTGTGACAATCATGGCTCTAACAAAGGTGATTTATGAAGACCACAGAAAAAGAATTCTTGTTTTTCAGGCCAGAAAAGATAAAACCATCCCTACAGAGTTTAGACTTCTGCAGTCCAGTGAGACATATTACAAATGGAGGAAATTGAAGACCTTTGTAACCCTCTGCATGAGTGCTTGCCTGATAAAGATCATTCCAAGAGAATTTCATAATTGTCTACAAGGTCACAAAAGAACCAAAGGAGTAATTGCTAGGCAACTAAAGACCTATGTCACAGTGACAGTTGGAAAAGGAAAACACTGGATATAATTATAATAATGTTATCCCATTTAGAGAAACAGAATTATGATGTGGTTATGATTAGTTATGATTAGGGTTGGGCCTGTTTTGCTACATTTTGGCCAAAATACCCTGCCATCATTGATAGAACAATGAATTCTGATTTATATCATTATATAAATGAAAATGTCAGCACACCCCTCCATAAACAAAACTCAAGAGAAAGTGGCTCATGCAGCAAGACAACAGCCCTAACCATACAAGTCATTGTATCAAAATAAAGTTTGGAATGGGCAAAACTCAATAGAAGTGTCATGGAAGGGCATGAAGTGGTCAGTTCATGTGAGAAAATTCACTAACATCCCAGAGTTTAAATTGTTCTGTATAGAGCAATTGTCAAAAAATTATGAATTCGCTTACCTTTGCTACCCACTCACTGATATGTAATTTTGTATTAATGAATATATGACTATGTACAATATATCTAATTTGTTTAGTTAGATTCTCTACTTATCTACTTTTTGAATTTGTGTAAAAATCAGATGATCTTTTAGGTCAAATTTTATAGAAATAAAAAACATTCTAAAGGGTTTTACAATTTTTCAAGCACTTCTGTACCCAGAAAGAAATATACCAGAAATAAGACCAAGTACTGCAATATAAGTACTAGACAAGTGTTGGATCAGAATTCATTAAAATGTAGGAATGGGTTTTCAGTCATTTTTACAGCTAGTGGAAATTAATTTTGTTCCAGCACCTGCATGCCAGGACAGAGAAGAGTCTTGATACTTGACTGACATGTTTGTTTTGGACAGAAGTAATCAGATTAACCAATAGTAAAACATTCACTATTGTAAGTATAAATATTTAGGTTAAGGTTAAAGTGTGTAAGCTAGTTTAGGGCTAGGAAATATATCTAAAAATCTAAAAAGTTAGTTTTACAAGTGTGTGTGTGTGTGTGTGTGTGTGTGTGTGTGTGTGTGTGTGTGTGTGTGTGTGTGTGTGTGTGTGTGTGTGTGCTCGTGTGTGTTTGTGTGTGTGTAACAGATCATTTAGAAGTGAGGGAGTGCAGAAAGAGGCACCATGTGCTGGTATATAAACTCAAGCAGAATGGAGAGCAGACATGGGACAGCAGGGTAAACATGCATTAAAGAGCCTTATGTCTGCACCTTCATAAACAGACAGCAGGGAGAGTAATGTTAAGGTCAAATTTCCTGATTTACAACCAGCTAATATATTGCACTCCTGTCAGTTAAGGCTTTCCTTCAGAATAGGCATATGGGTGATTGATTTAGCAAGATAGCAAAGCGTCTCTTCAGCATTCATCAACAGCCAATATGACAGTAAGTCATCTAATTTATGTTAATATTTTAAGTGTGATTTTTATGAATGTTTAATAAGTAAAAATGCTTAAAACGTATTTTAACAAAAAGTATGTTTTATTAGGGCTTTTAACCAACTTTGCCTCAGTAGTGTCTAATCCCTCTTGGTAACATGCTGTAATAAATCTTTATTGTTCATAATATTAATATTATTAACAATTAGCAGGTTCGTTACATTTAGTGTGTTTTTAGACTATGCTAATATATATATGATATATATATCAGTTAACATTTCAAAATCATCTATTCACACCATACGTGGTAGATGACAACACATCTGGACATGATTCATGTTGCTACAGAATGAATTAATTTTCTTTCACAAGCATAGTGCAGTGGTTGTTTAATCAAAGGATGTACAGTATTCAGACCATTGTAGATGTGCAGTGATATGTGCATTTTGCCTTCTTCTAGTGACATACATATCTGCCTTTGAGGTTTAGGTCCGCATATAGCAAATGAACAGGTGTAGTAGATCCCTATTACATAACCAGTTCATCAGGCTGAAGTAGTGTAGCTTGTAGGGAAGCTTTCACATGCTAAAACTGAAATTAAGTAAAGAATGCTTCTATTAAAATATGAGTTAATCATATTATACAGTCTTCAATATTAAGGTTAAGGTGGTACACAGTGTCTTCAGAGGGACCCCCTTAAAGGATATTTCAAAGGACGATTCTTCAAAAAACATTTTTTCTGTCTGTCTATCTATCTATCTATCTATCTATCTACAGATAGGTCTGTCTGTCTTTTTGTCTATCTTGTGATAAGGGTTGACACATATCTCCCTATACTTGTGTCCCAAATATAGACTGTCAAAGGACATGTGAAGGGTGATGACTGGATGGACTGGACGTCTAATCCTCAGAATTGAGCCCAAAAGACTTATGCAACTACCAGCCTACTTACTTGTCAACACTGGGGTATTTTAGTGTGTACCATATGGGAAGAACCCTAGGGATAAGAGCTTTGCTGGATCATTTTCTCTGCCAAATTACCGCCCGCTTAACACTGTGACTGCTCTTAGCATTGTGGGTCCTGTTTTTGGTTGTCACTGATCATAGCTGGGAAGCTGACAATACAGCTGTTCTACTTATTCTGTTAAGACCTGTTGATATTATATGTCCTAGTAATTCCCGATTAGATAAATCAGTGTGACAGAACAGGGAAAATAGTGTGAGTGGAGGCCCTGGCACTGATATGGCATACATGGTACAAACATAGTGTTACAATGTGTAGGTTGTAGGCCTGTGATTTGATATGTAAATTGGATGTAGCCATTTGTGGATTGTGAGCAAATGTCTTGGGGGGGGGGGGGTCAGCCGACTGTTACTTACTTAAACAATACAGAGGCACCACTGGTATTTACGCTGTGGCACCCTTTGAAATGCAATCCTTGAACCCTCAATGAAATGTCACATATTATCATAATAACATACCAGATATACCAAGTCTGGTATTAAATGAATGCACATGCCATGAGGAATCTCATGCACTGTTTATATCACTCAGTGTTCTGTGTACATTGTGTTATGTCTATAACTTAACTGGTCATTCTAAGTGGTTCCACAGCAGGACACCAGGATGCTGCCACACCTAAGCCTTCTGCTGTGGAGATTGGTTATTGGCTGGTATAACTGTTTGATTTATTAAGGAGGCATAGTGATTGGCCAGTTTGAACATTCGAATGTTAACATAGATGGTCATTGGTTACTCTGATGTGTTTGAACTTGTGGGTACATAACGTGAGTCACAGATTATCAGAACATTTTCCTCGTTGTCTGTAAGACATCGTCATATTTGATTATGAAATACACTCACCAGTACTTAAAAAAGTACTGTCAGACTGCATATGGCAACTTGTGTAACTTAAGGTAAGGTAAAGTTAGCTATACTATTAAGTTATCCTTAATGTTACTTCTTTATAACAAACCACTGTTATTTTGTTAAATGGTTTTCCTTAAATGTTGTTATAGCCATGTTAACGAGGCTAAGTATTCTGCACCTATCTCAGACAGAACCTTATGGGATATCTAACTAAATCCCTAATGTTTAGTTATGACAGTCCTATACATACTAAATGAACTGGATATCTTAATGGGGGTAATAGCACAGTTTATATTGGAATCAGATTAAGACAGCATGCCCACCGTCGTTGGTCGGGAACAAACACACAACTTGAAGGGTAAGAGGTCAAACACAAAACCCTGCAATGGAATTGTGTGTACGAACACATGCTAAAATAATGCAGAAGTGTCACTAGAAACAGGATGGTTGCTAACACTTTCAAATTAAATATGAGGTTGCTAATGTTTGTCACTTGCCCTGGCTCCTTGATTGCATTTCCCACAGACTGCCACGCGACTTTTAGATGAGCTGTGCCACCTAACTGCTCAGTCCATGTCCTCGCTGGATCCGTCTAATCATTTCCAGGTAATTAAACTCCTGGGCGAAGGATCATATGGCAGGGTCATGCTGGCAGTGCATAAGAAGAGAGGTGAGTGGTGCATGTGCTCTCCACTTCCTGTTTGTATTTTGGTGGGGGTTTTTTGGGGGAAGGGGGCATGTACCCCTTGCTTAAAAAAACAAAAACATTTTAGTCTTTAGTGGAGCTTTGGGAAGGATAAAAAAGTTGGACATATCTAACATCGTTAACTTCTCATCATTAAATCTATCTGTTCTTTTTCCCGATCTTCTGACCTCTACAAACGCTAGGTACTCCAATGGCTTTAAAATACTTTCCTCGTGATTCAACTTCTCTCCTCTCCTTTCTGAGGGAGTACAATCTCTCTCTGGCCTTCTGCACCCACCCATCTCTCACGTCTGCTCTGGGAATCGTCTTCTCCACCCCTACTCACTATGTCTTTGCCCAGCAACCTAGTCTCTATGGAGACCTATATGATGTCATTGTTCCTGAGGTTGGTAAAATGTCCTCGTTCCACTACACCCCTTGACAAAAGGCTTCCTTTAAATTGTTCTGGTCATTAACAAAACTAACCTCCATCTGAAACTTTTAAACATCAGTGGATTTCCCCATTAAGCAACTCCCCAATTCTATTTTAAAAGTTCCAGCAATGGTTTTCCTTTTCTAAGAATGCCAAAAGTATTGTGTGTTGTAATTGACATTGTGATACACACGTGGCAGGAAGATATTACATTGAAACATGCTGGAATATTATTTTAAGTGCAGCTACTCTCCTTTTACCTTTAGGTGGGTCTAGAGGAGAGCTGTGCTCAGAGGGTGGCCTCTCAGATCAGTGGCGCTCTTTCTCACCTTCACTCTCTTGGTTTTGTCCACCGAGATGTTAAGCCAGAGAACGTCTTTCTGTGCGACTGTGACTGTCGGTGGGTGAAGCTGGGTGATTTTGGTATGGTAAAGGCAGTGGGTACCAGGGTACCCTGTGTGTGGTACAGCTCCCCCTACTGTACTCCTGAGGTAGAGATAGCAAGGGAGAAAAAACTGAGTGATTCAGGGTCCTTTTCTGTGGATGACAATGGCAATGAGAGAAAAAGGGGAACACAGAAGACACCAAAAAAGCATACATTAGTCTCAGTAGAAGCCAGCACAGACAGCTGGGCACTGGGAATTTTAATCTATGCTATGCTAATGGGAAGACTACCCTGGTCTGAAAGCGTTCTGGATGATGTTGGATATGAGAGGTATTTAAAGTGGAGTGAGTGGGAGAGGAAATTATCCATGGACAGAAAGTCAGATGAACTTGAGGATTTCCACCATGTAGCCCCACAGTTCACAGCTTTCACTCCACTCGCCTGCTCTCTCTTTTGGGCATTGCTTCATCCAAAGCCCAACCTGCGAGCCACACCAGGTGAGGTAGCAGTGTACCTGGGAGAAGCCTGGCTGCTTACTAGTAAAATTAATGGGTAAAGGAGCAGAGAGAACCCAGTAGTTGAAGAGCAAACAAAAAGTTAATGACAAATTTAAGAAGAGGTTTTGATAACACATCACTGAAGATAATTAATAATGAATACTACAGTGTCAGTTGTGTGCATGTGAAATTTCATACTTTGGAGTGATGAAGCTCCATCAAACACCTTTTGAACAACCTCTGAGTTGGAATGGAATTATCTGACCTCACTTACACTTTTGTGGCTGAATGCAATCAAATAGCCAAACAAATCATTACAGCTAAAGCTAATGTAAACCCCTCCCAAAAAAGTATAGGGTATTACTAATAGTGTAGAAGAAATGCTCAACGAACAGCATTTCAATTCTTAGAGACAACTAGTGTATATACCTGGTCTACCTACTTACCTTGATATTACACTTGACCCTTAAAGTGGGCTCATGTATTCTTGATGGAGATCAGAGGACACAAGATCCATACTATATTTGTTTTCTGATGTATTCAATATATTGTCAGTGTTATTTATTTATTTATTGTTTTCTTTTACACTGTGTGAACAAATGGACCAATAGAAATGGTCCAAAATGATTAAAAAACATAAAACTCTCAAATCAGCATGTAAATTAAAGTTAAGGTTTTTCTTCTTCTGTAAGTTTACCCATGTAAATTATCTAGTTACTCCAACAGTTAACAATCTATCTGGTAAAACTATTATCAACAGTTTAGGGTTAGAATTAAAGATAAGGTTAGGTTTAGGGTGAGACTGAACATAAACCGTTACAAATGCAACAGATATATCAACTTACTGTTCAGTTGCATTAAA
Source organism: Arnoldichthys spilopterus (assembly GCA_037974385.1). Lineage (NCBI taxonomy): Eukaryota > Metazoa > Chordata > Actinopteri > Characiformes > Lepidarchidae > Arnoldichthys > Arnoldichthys spilopterus. Next base: position 12,828 of record JBBPDA010134509.1, read on the forward strand.
GATATATTTAATTTAACAAATATTCAAAGACAAGATAAGCATCTTAAAAGCATATACAGTGGACTCTCAAAATGTAATCTAGTTACGGTTTAGGCAATGCAAAGTATTTGTTACATTTTTACATTTACAGCATTTAGCAGAGGTATTTGTTACAAACAGTTACAAAATTGAAACACATAAAGCCATTATATTTTAGCTTTATAACAGATAATGTTATAAATGTCCACAGATTTTGGACATTCAAATGTGTTAAGAAACCATCTCATTAAGAGTGGTTTAATGTGAAATGCTCAGTTGCAGAATTGTTTACAGTAACAAGACATCTGAAGCATTAAGTCCCTTTTAAAGCCAATAGATTGTAGAAAGCTATGCTGCCTGATGCCTGAGATGTTGTTCTACAATAGTTTTGAGACAAGGATTTGACCTATGGTGCTCTGAGTGTTCTCTACCTTCAGAGGCCAGAATGATTTTACAGGTACATCCATTTAAACTTAAGCTGTTTTCTGCTCTCTGAAAAACCTGAATTCAGATATTCAAATATGTTCTCTTCATGATTTTTATTTTTTTCATGTCTGGGCCATTTATGTAAAAAAAACAAAAAACAAAAAAACAACACATCTCCAATTTCACTGACATGCACACAGAGGCCCACGCATACAGTGACATGATGTTCATGTCCCAGTGAGCTGTCTGAGATTTAAAAATAAACCAGCACACCATTTATTATACAGTTGCACCCATCATCACCCACAACCAACCCACTCTCTCTCTCTCTCTCTCTCTTTCGGTCTCTTGCTCTCTCTCTTACACACACATTAGACATTAGACATGCACGCACATTCATATTCTTATGACCTGCTACATGCTACAAAATAAAATTGTCATTTTCCTACCCCAAGTTCAATCTCATACCAAATACACAATAAATGTGATCAACATGCAGGGTTACCTTGTTAGGTCAACATGCAGGGTTACCATGCTGGGTCAAAGGCCTGCTCCTCAGTAGAATGCAGGATGCATTATCATTTACTTAGCTTATACACAGGCCGCTAGAAAGGTAAAAATCACTATTAGTCAAGTCAAGTTTATTGCTATAGCGCTTTTTACAATTGACAATGTCACAAAGCAGATTTACAGAATCCAGGTCAGAGCCCCTAATGAGCAAGCCAAGGCCACACTGTAGGAAGAAACCTTGGGAGAAACCAAGGCTCAAAAGGGAAATCCATCTCCCTCTTGTCGACACCGAAGAGCAATAACACATTTTTAAAAAAATAAAATATAATATGTTACAATGTTAGTTTTTAAAGCCCAAGCTTTTTAACAATTTTTCCTCTACCCCCACCGTTCTCCAAGAATCTAATTGTTCTTCTATACACTTCTAATAGTTGCTATTTCCTTTAAATCTCTGTAATCCATGCCATGATAATACAAATGTAGCTACAAATGTTTGTCATGCCAGTAAAGCACCTTGAAATTAAAAGCAAAAAAAAATGAGAGAGAGAGAGAGGGAGAGAGAGAAAGAGAGACTGAATGCTGAAGGAGAGAAAGCAACCTCTTGGAAAATTCCAGCAAAGCAGGTCAATAAAGATAATAAAAGACCATTTTAAAAATCAGCAAAACACTGGACAAAACAAAGCCTAACTGTAGCTAAATGAAGAGATCAAGAGAGGGGCCAGAATTGGAAGGTTCTGCCCCTCTGGAAGAAGTCATTAATTAGCCAGCTCATTAAGAGCTGACAGTTTAATTAGTTCATTAGAAGAGGGCATATCACTGCTCAGGTTATGCGAACTATCCTTGCTTATGCAGACATATGACCTTTCATTTGATATGCCTTAATGAAAGTATGAGTGTGTGCAGGGATATGTGCGTGAATGTGGGATGACCTATGATAGCACATAGTGTCTGTGTGTGTGCTTTAAAGAGAGAGCGTGAATGAGAGAGAGAAAGAGAGAGAGAGAGAGAGAGAGAGAGAGAGAGAGAGAGAGAGAGAAAAGAGAGTAATGTGTCCTGTTGTTACATCATTCTGCCACAGTGTGGAACTCCTGATCCATTGTATTAAAGCACAAAAAGAAAAGCTCTGTGGTAGTGTTGCTTACATGAACCTAAACATTTCAGCAGGTTCCTGGAGTAGGCTAGTGTGGAGGTCGTGTTAGTGGGTTGGGGGCTGAAGATGTTTACCAAAGCATCATTTGTTTATATGAATGAAGATCAAGAACAATGTATCTGACAGGTTGACCGTGCAGGGGGATGTCTTGGAGGAAGAAATAAGTGTGTCTTAAAAAGGTGCACCAGACACACAGCGTAGTGTAAAGTTTTTTGTTAGAACGTTGGATCCAACCACAAACGTGTTAACGTTTTTCAGTATTAAAGTCATCAAAACATTTGTAGCTAGGCGTATGAACACTTAACAACCCAAAAACAAAGATTCTTACTGTTACATGAATCTCATCAAGATTCATTATACTTAAGCCACAGTATTCCATTTGTTGTAAAATGTGCCTCAGCCATGGAATTTGCTGTGCTGGAGCTACAGGACTTAAATTGAGCTAAAATGTGCTTCAGCGAATTTCCGATCAAGGTTAAATGAGCTTTAGCCAATGTGATTCCACCTGTTGTTAAATATGCTTGAGCTATGGGATTCGAATGAGATTAAATGTGCTCAAGTCCAAGCAGTTCACTTCCCTGTGACCTGAAATGTAAGAAGCGGTTTGGAAAATTAATACAATTAATAAAGTTTAAAGTTGGTTCAAATTTTTCCAAGCTGGGTCATAATACAAACCAAAATAATAAACCAAGGACAAAACCAAACCATAAAATGCATATACTGTTACACCCCAAAACAATGTTCACCCCTACAGTGAACCATAGTATTATTTAATTGTCCTCACAGTCTCACACATGACTCCCTCATTATATGAAACAATTTTAACTGTAAAGCATGTCTAATTAGAAAACATGTTTTTTCCTTCTGTACAGTTTCAGTAATGATCACTAAAAGTATCAGTTCCTGGTCTACACTGGTCTCAGACCTCAGAACAGGATTGTACATTGAGGCACACAGAGATCAAGAATTTACACTTTTCTGTCTTAGCTTGCAAGCCCTTCCTTGTTTCTTCCTACTGTCCAAAGGCTTGCAATAGTTTGACTGGATTTTCTAAATTACCAATGGGTTGTGGGTGTGTGTGTGTTGTCCTGTGATGGGTTAGCTTTCTGTCCTGGGTCGTATTTCTTGTTTAGTTTTAGTTTAGTTTTAATTTAGGTGTATTGTTGTCTGGTGTTCTGTCCTGTTTGCACTTGTGCTCCTATCTGTTCTGCTTTTGTGTTGCACCACGGCCCTGGAGGAACGTTGTTTCGTTTTTACTGTGTACTGTCTATATTGTAGAAATGACAATAAAAACCTACCACTACTACTACTTTACTTTGAGCCTGTAGTCAGCTGGGACTGGCTCCAGCTTCCCCCCAACCCAAATTGAATGAAGTAGTTTGGACAATGAATAATTGAAAGAAACAATACTTATAAAAATGACAATAATGAAAAAAGACATCTGTAACAATTACTGGCACACATGCATTTAGTATGTTGCACAAGACTTATTGACATATTATTAATAGAATACACATTATTTCCATTTATATCTGATTATCTGTTTTCTGTATTTATTACTTTTATTAATTATGTTATAAATTATGTTTTTAAAAATTATTTTTAGTGTTCATTTTTGTAATATTCTGTGTTAATTGTTCATAAGTTTGGTGAACCTTGTTTTTTTTAAACATCCTTTATAAATAAATTGACATTGACTATATAATAGATATAATAATACATATTAAAATATTAAAAGCTAAAAAATGATTTTGTTCTATATTATATGCACATTATTTTATATTTTGCCACAGAGTGTATGCCTCTGGTTATAAGAGCTCACTTCTTACTTTACAACTTATTTGAAAATTGAACCTGCGATTTCATTTAGCTTTATAGCCATGGGACAACCAATGACACATCTCACTATTTTTAAAATGAAGTTGGCAGTGCCTGAGAGCCCTCTGGCATGAGGCCTTGAGATGTACAGTATGTGTTAATGTTTGAATGCAGTAGGGTTTGTGCACCAGCAGTAGCGTACTAAATGACAGGGTAACAAGTCTGGCTTCAAGGCAGACCAGTACACGCTATTCTAAAAGATTTGTAAGACGCATTAGTAGTTTTTTAAAATCGAAAAGCATAACAATATCATAAAAGACCATCAGAAATTATAAAAAAGTCAATATATCTCATGGCAGCTTGTGCTGTTTTTTATGTTCTGCATGATTCTTATGAAATTTGTGAATATGTTCATTCTATTTAAACAGGTCTCAAGGTTTCAATGAAATTATTTTTAACCCAGTTTTCTCCTTAATTTAACTTACTTAACTTACTTGCCCACTAGCAACAAACCCCATTTCTGAAAAAGCTGGAACATTTTGTTAAATTGTGTTATTTGTTAAAGAAAATATTTCTAATGTTTTCACTGTTTACAACTGTGTTATGTCATCTTTTCTTTTGATTACACTTTTTGTTGCTTAAGAACTGAGGATACTAATTGTTGCAGTTTTGTAAGTGGAATTTTTTTTTACCATTCTTGCTTAAAACAAGACTTTATCTGATCAACAGTCGTCATGTTCACCATTTTGTGTTTCTTTTCTTTATGATGTACCATAACTGTTCAATTGGAGAACTATTTGCATGGCTGGTATCACACTGAAGCACATCCACTCTGTTCCCGAAGCCACACTGTTATAGCATATGCAGAATGAGGCATGGCATTGTCTTGCTGAAATAAACATGGACTTCACAAAAAACATGTGTCTCTCTAAAATCCCAATACATGCCTCAGTCACAATGCAACTTTTACAGGTATGCATGTCAGTCAATTGTTCGCATACCTGATAGATGTTGGCTTTTGCACTCTTGCCACTGATAACAATCTGGATGATCCATTTCATTTTTGGCATGGTAAACTTAATGTCTGTTTTTTTTTCTGAAAGCTGAATCTGGACTCATTTGATCGCATCACATATTTTAATTGTCTTTTGGTCCATTTGAAAGCATTGAAATTCATTTCTTTGTACTTTTGTTAGATAATTAAAGTTCAACTAAATTTACAAATTAAAGATTTAAGTTTTTACTGGAAATGTGGTTTGTAGGTCTTCCCCTATCACATAATGCAACAAAGTGAGAAAGACGAAAAATAGCACTTGCATGTCTTACTTTTCAAACAGTAGAGAGGAGAATAAACTTCTAGAACAAACCGCATCACCTAACAGATGGCCACACTGGCTAGCCTTACACTAGGTAATGGTTGAAAATCCAACCCACTCAGACAGAGTTAGGTCATGTTTACTTGAAATCCTGGCCTCAAATGGCTGTGGCATCAACATGGTTTGAACCTGAGCAAATTCTGATAGAAATGTATTAAATAACATGTTAAAATGTTATACACTGTTGTCTTATGTAATAAAAAATTGTAGTAAAATACATTCTTTGCATAACTCCAAACAATCATTTGGTCTAATGAAGAAAGTTGTGTAAACTAACTAAGAACATATTTCATCGTATTTCTCTTCATAAATAAGTGTATGGGTCAGCCCGGATGCTCTATTTCGCCCATAAAATAAATTATGCACGTGGACACATTGGCAGGATGTGATCTAATGTCTTTTACTACAAATGGAATAATGGCTGACTTAGATTGACTTAATCTGCAGATCATGTAAGAGGCACTTTCTTTTGGCTTTAACTTGAGCCTCCACTTCGTTTGGGTTTTGTAGCTGATTGGATTTCACATAACATAAACAGAATTCTTTTACAGCAGTAGCTATGTGTATGTGTGTAACTGAGTGGGTCCCGTTTCATGTTGACAAAATTAAACAGCTACACAGACAAGATCAGATGACAGAAACATTCAAAGAATTTTTGCATGACTAAACTGTCAAATGAGGCAGTAAAAAAGAATACTCCTTATATAATTTAACTGCACTCATACACGTTTGAGAACCTGACTTCAGTAACACACAAAACCAGTCAGAACATCCCAAGGAGTGATTCCTTTAGTATGAAACTTATGTGACATTTTATAAAGCCATTGTACTGGTGATTTCTCTAATGTGAACACTGAACAAGGTTACCTTTTTGATTATTCATGTCACATGTCAAGGTATCAGGCTGTATGGTTTTTAACGACATTGAACATCACAAATTAATTCAAACAAAGCAACCCTTTCCAGCCCAATGATACCAAATGGCAAGTTTCAAGACCTCACCATAACTGTTCATGTTTTATATGACTGACATGGTGGGGAATTCTCTTCATTCATTTTATTCAGTATAATAAAAATAATAATAATAATAATAATAATTATTATTATTATTGTTGTTGTTTTTATTTATATAGTGCCTTTCTCAAACCCAAGGTCACTTTACATCGGAAAATTAATAACACTAAACACCAACAATAACAAGTACAAAATCAGAACAAATGCAGGTTAGGAGCAGGAAGAAGTGCAGAACCCAAAGAAAAGATTGAGAAATGTTGTAAAGGTTTAGGGGGAGAGAATTTTTTAAAGTTTAGGTGCAAGAACACTAAATGATCTGCCTCCAATTGACTTAAGACGGAACTTGGGAACAAGAAGCAAGCCACTGTAAGGAGCAAGCAGGAGTATATAAATAAGTGCGAAACCATGCAGGGGTTTGAAAGGTAAGCCTTTGTGCCGACCAGTAAGAGCTCAGTTTTGTCTGTGTTGAACTTAAGAATGTTTGATGCCAACCAGATTGTTAAATCCTGAATACAGGTTGCAAAAGAATAAGATAAAGTGGCAGCAGTGAGGGTGGTAATATCTGAGTGTCATCTACGTAGCAAAAAAACTGTTCCCATGACATCTAATAAAGTGACCAAGTGTAAGCATGTAAATTATAAAAAGCAGAGGTCCAAGGACTGATCCTTGGGGAACACCCTGCTTAATGAAGGTGGTAAATTCGGCCCAGGGCCCAAGGTCCCTTAATCTTCAGGACCCTTGACACCTCACAATCTGAGATCATTTAAGACTAAACAAATCTCTTCGCTTCTGTGTTAATCTACAATGAAGACTTTTCAGCGCTACTGCCCCATGATGCTCACAGTTGGCTGAAATTGTTTACACACACGGAGCTTTAATCCCGAAGAAGGAAAATACTAAGAGAGCCAGCATCAGCATTCAGCAGAAGGTCATTTGAGAAAAGTTTGAAAAAAGCTGTACAAAGCAGCTTAAGGGAGGGTCATGAAGTGGCGGTAAGGTTGGAATAAAGAGATTGTAAATAGACTAAACAAACTGAAGAAATAAATCAGTTTAGCTGAGCTGGAAGAAAATGAAGGAGGAGTAGAAGGCTGAAAGAATTTATTTATAGTGGCAAAAAGAGAGACAGAGGAAACAATCAAGCGTTCACATTGCAAATCAAGCGTTCGCATTGCAATCAATAATAAAGGCCAAGTAAGATGAACGTGCAGTATTAAGGGCCAATCTATATTTCAGGAGGTGGTCAGCATATGCTAAAGAGCACACAGTAAGTCTTTTTATAAAGCTATTCAAGGTGCCTGTCAGCAGCTTTCAAAGACCTTGTAAGGGATCAGTTAGGACTCTCTACAGATGAAGGGGGACTACCACCATCCAGCGGTCTGCGCCTGCCCCATCTCCCGAGAACAAACTGGGTCAACTCATCCAGGTGCTGCTAGTTATTTCCCTCATCACCGGGCAATATAGGCAGGGCTGGGACGCAGGGAACACGCCGAGGTTACTCGTTGTGTGCCATAGACAGGCAACGATAGTGGGTTCAGTATTTTACAGACAGCCCCAGTTGGCGGTGTATAGATCGAGAGTTACAGTATTTATTGAGCAGCGACAGGTAGTCGATGCTGGCGTTTAGTTAAGCGCCAACTCCTAGGATACGATATCAAACTTTGAATGAACTTTGCACAAACTGAGCAGAGCACTGCTCCAGCTGCTTCTGGAACTTTCTCCCTGAGCGCCGGTCTTGTGTTTGTGGCTTGCTTTTTGGAAATAAAGACTCATTTCTTAACCGCACTGGTTTCCTGCCTTACCTCCGATCGTGACAGACCTCAACTCTGAAGTGTACCAGGGTGAGAAGTGAGATGCAAGAACAGATTGGCCCTTAACAGGTGCATATTCATCTAACACAGCAGAAATTGACTGATTGTATAGAGGCAGGATTTCTCCATGAGAAGATAGATTGAGAGACCCAGCTAATAGAGAGGCATGTAAGGCAGTAGAGAAAGAAGGCATTTTTGTGATTACAATAGGAAAGGATGGTTTTCTGACGAGATACATACAAAGCTAGATCAAAACTATACTCAAGGAGAAAATGATCAGTACTACCAAGAGGAGAGCCAGTAAGGACATTACTAATACCTGATGAATAGATAAGGTCCAGTGTATGTCCACGTGTATGAGTAGGGAAGTCAACATGCTGTATGAGATTAAAGGATATCTGTAAACTCAGAAATGACAGGAGAAACAGTATCAACATGAATATTAAAATCACCAAGTAGGATAACAATATTAGACAATGCACAAGCGAATGTAAGAATTTCACGAGTTCTAAAAAGAATGAAGATGTAGATGCCTTGATAGGAGGTCTATAAATCAACACAACCACAAGAGGAGTTTTTCTGACAGTCTTAAATACCAGATAATCAAACGATGTAACAGCATGAAAGTCCAAGGCTTTAGTTTTTATACTATGTCGAATAACAACAGCCAATCCACCAACTCTGCCTTGTTTCCGTGGTTTTGATAGTTACCTGTAACCTGGTGGAGTGAGCAGGTTCATCTTCTTGCTGTCATTATTGACTTGCCATGTTTCAGTCAGTAGGAGTACGTCCAAATTTCTGTCCATTATCAAATCATGAAGAAGAAGGGCTCTGTCAGTAAGAGAGCAAATCTTAATCAGGGCCAAACCTGAAGATGCAGGAGAACCAGGTGTTGCACAATGGTAGTGCCTGTCCCTGTTTAACGGTTTCAGATTATTAAAATATTTCGTAGTCCAGATAGAAGGAATGGGGGAAGATGATGGAATGTGTAGCACATGTCCATGTAGTCCGAAGCACAAACAAAAGAATTCCAGCCAATGCCAAGGATCAACGAAGAAAACAGACAGTAGAAAAAACAAATGCCGGTAAATCTCAAAAGGCATCCAAGAAATGTCTTTTAAACATAAAAATGTTTTACAAACCCTTTTATCTCATTTTATGGATTTTTTTATTTATTTATTTTCACATAATTTGGTAAAATGCTTGTCTTTCAGATTTCAGTCAAAAGTTGACAAACATGACAAATAGACTAGTTAAAATAATGTAACATACTAACATTCCACAATAACATCATAGAAAACTTTTTTGTAACAGAAGAATTTAAGGTAATTTGTAAACAATTTTTATATTTTACAGAGAAGATTGTGGGGAGTTCCCTATAACAGTGTTTAATTAAATTTAACTTAACTTATATAGTGTTTTCTTATTTTGTAAAGAGATCTTAGCTATGTGAAAGGTGCTATATAAATTTAATCTTGTTTATTTCATCACCATGATTCTCAGTTGGAAAAAAGCATATACACACGTGGACAAAATTGTTGGTACCCTTCAGTCAATGAAAGAAAAACTCACAATGGTCACAGAAATAAC
>JBBPDA010134525.1:0-22535 GCA_037974385.1 Arnoldichthys spilopterus
CTCTCTCTCTCTCTCTCTCTCTCTCTCTCTCTCTCTCTCTCTCTCTCTCTCTCTCTCTCGCTCTCTCTCTCTCTCGCGCTCTCTCTCTCTCTCTCTCTCTCTCTCTCTCTCGCTCTCTCTCTCTCTCTCTCTCGCTTTCTCGCTCTCTCTCTCTCTCTCTCACTCACTCACTCACTCTTTCTCTGATGAGCAATAAGGATAGAAGGAAACACATGCTAGATGCTAGACAGTGTGTTTGAAAGTGTGAGTCACTGAGTAGTATGCCCCATCCGCACATCACAACCCTTCAGTCATACAGCACAGAATGCTATGAGTCAGTGGCGAAGCATGGCTATTAGAGCTAGCCCTTCAGTTTGGGCCATAAATATTGAAACTAAGTCAAGAGAGAAAAATACACTTTCATAATGATGCTTTCTGCTAGCCTTCCTAGATGTATTCTATTAGTATGCTAGATAAGACTAGTGCACATACACAGTGGGGCCATTTTAGATTCAAAATAAACATTTTGAAGCTTGTAAAAAGGATATTTCTTATATTTAAGCTTTTAACAGAGATTATCATACACTTTAGCTGTTATGCAGATTTGCCATTTACTCTTTCAGTGAAGAGCTGTGTCCTGGAGTTCCTCCTGCTATTTAATGCTAAATGCTGTAAATGTAAATGTAAGTTACTGAAACCTGGTTAGACTGCATCTTGTGTTTGCGGGCAGTGATGTAGGACTGTCGCTATATATTAAATTAGTAATCAAGTAGTGTAGAAATTATTTTATGGTTAATTAAGTGGGTTTTTAAAGAGCAAATAATAAAAATTGCTTCCCAAAACTATAATTACTACATGAGTCATCTATGTTTTGTGTTGCATTACAATGAATCCTTTAGTAAAGCTGAATATTACTTAAGTAGTTTATTAGCCTAGTAGTGCTAACTGTTTAAACAACTGCAGCCATTCATGCATACTACTTTAATACTTGGATAGTTTAAAAACAAAGAGTATGATCATGATATTTTTTTATTTCTGGCAGAAATCTTTTAGCCATTGTAATGTGCAATTCATGTTTCCTTGATTTGATTGCATTACTGAAAAATCTTGTAACATTCACTGCAAAAATGATGCATCAGTGAATAGATTGGACAAAGCCGGCAATATTTTGAATAACCCCAGACGTCTTTTTCCGCTGTATTTGAGTGACATGGATATTAAGGTTTATATTACAAAGTTTAAAACTTTTCCTCTCGAGCTGCCAATAGGTTACACTTGGTGAGCATACTTCCCATTCTAGACAGAAGGCAATTTAATACTTGGCCTGACTTTATTTTATACATTAAAAATATCCTCCTTTTATACTGGGATTTGGGGCACGCAGATCAAAGTTCCTCTCCATTTTAGTTACTCGCTTTCTCTCTCTTTGCTAGCCATACCAACACATATAGCACCTCACTGCATTGTGTAAATGTCCTGCATTATTAATCTCCCGTCACTGTCTGCCAAAGTGGTGGAGCGGAGCACAGAACACATTGTGCAGAAAGGGAGCCACTGGAACAAACAGAATCGGCAATCAGAACGAAGGGCAAACTTACTTTTTACCAGGAAACAAAGAGCCTCTAGCCTTGACAGTTTTTAGCCGGGGGGGAGAGGGGAACTGGAAATACAATATGGAAACACTCTTCAGCCTGCACCTTGACCTCTTTGCATTTTGGAGTGCAACAAAAATGTTGGGGAGATTCCTCCTGAGATTCAGTAACACTGTTGGGGGCCAGCATGCATGGGCGTGCAGTATTTTATACTATGTCCAACAGCTTATGTTTGAATCAAAGGCAAGGAATAGTCAGATAAGCTATTAACACATAATGATGAAGGTCATCAATGACAGACCATGCAATTAACACATGCAGTTGGTCTTGATGGGATGATTGGGGAAAAAAAAACAGGCAGAAAATTCAGACAGGCATGGATGTTTTTGACCCTAACATCTCTAAATATAACATATCTGTCATAGTGAGAGCGTATTCCGGTTTGGCTCCTGGCTTTCGCCCTCACACTCCTAGTAATTGCCCGTGCTGTCACTCAGACGGTTGCCCTCCGGCAACATCTCAGAAGAGCTGTGGATTCATATTTCAGGTCTCATCTGTGACATTAACTTCAGCAGGGGATGTTTTGGATCTTGGAAACAGCAAGTTCTTGGCAGCACAGTTGCAGCATTTGGACTTGCTGGTACCTGATCATCGTGAGGGAAAAGACATTGTTTAAAGGTGGTGCAGAAACATTAATCATGTAAGAATATTCTCTTCCTTCTACCTCACTGTATGCTTTTCCACTAGGTTTTCTTTACAGGCAGAAAATCTCTCCTGGAATCATCCCTCTCACAAATCTGACAGCTTAGGAACATATAAAGCTGCTGTACTACCCGAGAAGTCCAAAGCTGTACCACATAACATGAAATCAATAAGGCTGTAAACTTTCTGCTGGTTGATTGGCCTTGGGGCTGAATATGGGTTGGGCTTGGCCAACTTAAACTCTGGCCTATATCATTAAAAAAAATTGTATTCGTTTTAATTTAACAAATCATATTATGATTATTATTTGCAAAAATAAGACCTCATATTTAAGGTGAGAATGTTGATTGGTGAGGTAAAATGCATGACTGACACAACTTGCAAAACTAACAAGTCATATTTATATTTTCAGTATTTCTGAATAAAATATTTCTCTTTTTGGATATTATGGACTTTATCCATCGTTGATAAATGCTAAACATTTTAAAATACTTCTGGCCTGATTATACAGCTGAGCTTTATTCTACAGGTTAAAAATACTTTTTTTAATATTTGCATTTTACATTTATTCATTTGGCTGATGCTTTTATCCAAAGGGACTTCCAAGACATGAAGCGGTGTAGTGGGACAGTACCTTGCTCAGGGTTACCTCAGTAGTGCCTGGACCAGGACTTGAACTTGCAACCTTCAGGTCCCAAGGGCGATGTCCTAACCACTAGGCCACCACTGCCCACTATTTTAAAATATTAGGTTGGTCAAACCTTCTGAGTCTGTCATGGTGGGTTGGGTTGGGGTTGGTACAGACAAATATATAAAGAACTATCTGTATTTCTAATTGGAATTGTGTTTGGAGCTATATTCACATTAAAAGACCAATGCCAACCCACTCAGTCTCCTTACATCGATCAAACTGGCTTCTTTGAAGAATTTCATAAGCTGGATTTCTCACTGAACCAGATAACTTAAGCTAAAAGTTCCAGTAGTACATGAAGGAAAGAACGAACTGGACAGCGCTTACTTTTGTCTGCAAAAAAAACTGTCAAAAAGCCAAAAAACAAATTTGTATTTAATTTGGGGCTTAAAATTCTGATGAAATTCCTAACAAGCTTCCACCAAGGTAATAGACTATTTCTCTGTATTAGAAAAAGGTTGAAGCTTGTAACAACAGTGAAATAGTGGTGAAACTCATTCAGTGTGAAAAGCGTTTGGGAATGTTGCTTTGGGCAAGTACTTGAGTGCAGCCAGTGACGTCCTGTCTGGGTCCTCATGGGGGTTTAAGCCTGCCTGCATCATCAAGCTCTTCAGCCAGGGAAAATCTTGAAACCATGCTGCTCTGAGACACTCTGGCTCACCATAACACTCTGCGCTGCTTATACCATGTTAAATTAAGACATGATACCTGCTGTGAAACACTGAATATTAAGTGCATAGAGGATAAATTTTAACCTGTAAATTAAAAAAAAAAATTAGATGTGTCTGTCAAAACCTGCAGTACTGAAACTAAAACTAGATTGTAGATTATTATTAAAATTATATTACTTTTTTCCACGTTTTTAATTTTAAAATTTTCCTGATCAATTTGTGCATGTGGGTTTAAGAACACCATGTTTTTCCAGTTTTTACTGGTAATTTAAGCAGTTCATTTACAGTGAATTACCTTAAATTGTACAAAGGTAAGTGGCTGCAATAAATAAATACATCATAAATAGCTTGGGTCCAAAATCTATATTGTCTATATTTTATAGACAACATGCTTTTCCCCAAGCATTAAGAACCTGGTGAACTTACAACTTTTTTGCAGCAGTGGAAGTAAATAAAGCCTTGAAGGTTAACGCAAAGAATTCCCACAGGAGCCCGAACTTCCACCTACGACCTACAAACCCCTGTGTCTGAACAGAACCAGAGCTGGAACACATCAGTTCCTACAGCCTCTGATGCATTATTAGCACAGTTCTGTAGTGCAGGAAGTAGTACTGTATATCACTATCACCATAGGGAGTAAAAGGCAAGAAACAAAGACACAGAGTAAGAAGATAAGCTGGAACATTAGAGGAAAATAATTCAGCAGTAGATTCAGTTTATGAAAGAGCAGCACTGTCTTCAGACTTTAGCTCCTACAAGCTGGTTTGGGATGAACTGGACAGAAACAAAAGAAAGTAAAGCTGTAAAGGTCGGGGCACTTCTAGAAATTCTCTGCATTAACGTTTAGGGCTTCTTTTAGTTTGTATGCTTTAACTAGGTCCTTCTTTCCTGCCTGTTTGCAATGAAAGAATGGGGATTTATTTATTTATTTGTTTGTTTGTTTGTTTGTTTGACAGTTTACCATTTAAGTTTACCACTGTAGTCACACTGCTTAAATTATGAGTAAAAACAGGAAAAACAGGGTGCTCTAAAACTATTTTATATACACACACACACGCTTTGATTGGCTGCCCTTTATTGTGTCTCGTTTAAAAACAGCCCTCCATATAATTTCATTGTAACGATAAGGCCAGAGCTGATAGGGAACTCACCAGGGAGATACATGTAAATAGGAGGGCTTTTCTGACATCACAAAATACTTTTCCTGCTTGGTTTCCATTATATGGATTGTATGGTCTTAGGAGTAAATTATGTGTTTTGAAACAGTGTTTACCTACTTACCTACCAAATTCTTTAACTTCAGTAAAGCAATGACACAGTTTTCCACAGTATGGGCCCTTTAAGTTTTTTCTTATCTTCCAGTTCTACCAAAACTGAAAATCAACATCAGTCGTAACCTTTAAGCGTGTCCCTTCAGACTGATGTCCCTCTGGTGTGGAGGCATGACGGACTTGTGTTCCTCCCCACATAGTGCTAGTGGCATAATAAGGAGGCTCTTTGATGTGAGATGCAGAGGGTTTGAAAGTGGCCTCTGCATCTTACTGATGACTGATGAAAGTGCTTCTGTTGATCCAACTCCAGATTGCCCTCTGCTTGAGAAGCAGGCTCTTTTTGTTTAATCCTATCAACAAGCTTTGAGGCCTTGTCTTGATTGATCTCTAAGCCCAGTAGACCCAGGTGCTTTTATTTCTGTAATTTGTACATCTGTGGGATTGCTCACAAAAACGTGTCTAATTTGAAAGAAATAATTTGTGTGCGCATGTGTGTTTCAGGTCTTTGGATTTCTGCTGTGAAATGTGTGGCTGCTCCATGCGTTCAGCCCTGCTGGCGCTCTCTCCTAACAGCGACCGCCAACCAGCCGATCAGCAGGCTCAGCAGTTAGCGCAGCAGATCAGCTTTAAGGTGCAGAATCCTTCACCCCCACACACCCAAATGTACCCAGAAACACACTAACAATGTTTAGGTAGGTGATACTAGAGCTTTGTAGCCTGCAAGATAAATCCAAGTCCAAGACTAACTGAATATAAGTCAAGCCCAACGAAAGGAGTCAAAGTCCAGACAGAGTCCAAATGAGAGTGAGTACAAGTGCAGTGTATCTGGGAGTTTTCAGACGAGCCCAAATGCAGGGAAGCAAAGGGGACACTACCACCCTGCTCACGTCAGTAAGGAAGGAGAGGGGTGGTTAACGAAACTAGACAAGTTGATTTGCCCTGGCCGAAAACAGGTGGATTATTGTATCTGGAAAACGATATTAACCCACCCTTTTCCTGCCGGCACAATATGTAAACAAAGTACGATGGTTGCTACCATACGTAGCTTAACTTAGCTTGCTAGATGTTAGCTGCGAGCTAAGCCGGGGCAGCCCTGAGGCAATGCCGGTAAAGGAAAAGGCTTCTGGCCCCTGGCCGCATGCAGGAGCCCGCCCGAGCTAGACGTGGACCTCCCCGGTCCCATGGCCTTAGCCATAGCCGGCAGCGCTTCAGACATATGGTCAGCACACCTGCTACTAATTCTAGAGAAACCTCAACTCGAAAGGGAGCGTGGGCAGTCCAAGCCTCTACCGGCTTGTTTGAGCCTCCTCAGAGGACCAGAAAAAGGGGGCCCTCTGCCTACCCGTGATTGACTACACAGCCACATGCAGATTTGAGCCTCGCTAAGTGTATGACGATGCATCATTAGTACTTACTGAGCACCACTCATGCTACATGCACATAGTTAATCCCATGTGTATCCCTGGCAACACTGTATACACTTCATTTACAGTCTCAGTGATACACTCAACTATCTGTGAACATGTTCTCAATCACTCAGGTATATTTAGCACACAGTTCATGGTATAGTTTGCATGCATGCACAGACACACAGGGCTTCTTTTAGTTCTGCCAAATGCAAGAGGAGAGTAGCGTTGACTCCACAGTCTAAGCCAGTGGACATGTGTGTTTCCCATCTTACATGTGTTCTGTGTCTTTGCTGTCCTTTCCTCAGTCTGTCCTCACTGATTCCTCCTCTTTTTTTTCTTTTACTTGAAAGATGGAAGGACTGTGATTTTCAATCAGTCTTCTCTGTTTGTTTCTGTAGGCCGAGTCAAGCACATTGCCTGTGGCAAGTGGGAGTACAGTGTCGGAGAGTGACAGAAAAACTGACCAACAGGAGACATCCACATCAGAAGTGCAGGACACTGAAACAATGGCCCAGGCTGAGCAGGTAAGTCCAAACGCTCTCAACATATTCTTGTCCATGAGACACAGTCCCAAATCATAATAGATCCATCCTCATATTTAACATTGTTTGTTTTTTTATATATAAAATGCTTTTTTCTAAGCCGGAACGTTTTTATTTCATGAAACATTACCACTTGTTTTGTTTACAATGCCTCAGGCTTGTTATTGGTTGGTTGGTATTTATGATGAAACCACAGTGAAGTTTTTCTTCTGATGACCCTTCCATGTAAATTCTGTAAGGGCAACAGCACTGCACAGTGGGCCAGTTCTTAATGACTATTTGGACAAGGACATTAATGAATATGCAGTGTTTAGATGCCTTGAATAGTCTGCTCCTGCTTTGTTAGAAATAATTAATTTTAGCTTCACATCCCCAGTCAGCTGCTTTTATGACCCCATGGCCATTGTGTGCGACAGCCTGAGAGATTTGAAGGCTCATATATAAGTCAAACAAGTGAAATCAGACCTTAAAAAAATATGGATCAGCTGTTTAGTTTATTAAATTCAGTGCATAAATTGCATGAGAAATTGTAGGAAGGTCAGAGTAACGTATGGTTCATGCAGATGTTGCATTACCTTATCAGTAAACATGTACCTTAACCACGGGTGCCCGACGTTTCCTCATACTCTACTTTTGAAAAGTCATTTCTTTCTGTAAGAGATTTTTCCGAGTTGCAGGTTTTCAATGACCGTTTGAATGCATCGGTGATGACAGGTGCAGGAGAGCAAAGGAAAGCGCTTTTTTACCGTCTATTACTAATTCTCCCTGCCATTGAAATGATTTTGAAAAGGTTCACACTTTATCATAGGCCTAAAGAAACTTTTTCGCTCAAAATTGTCAGCAGTTTTGCCTTAGTGCTAACTTTTATCACATTTAGCATCCTTACAAAAGAAACTCAGTCCAAAATTCTTTAACACACTCACCAGGAGACTCTCATGCATCCTCCTGGCTGCAATCCCCTTTGAACAGCTTTGTGAAGCAACCCCCCATAGCGCTTTACCACTCATACCATCTCAGGATTACTCATTTCCTCTTCAGTGCAGCGGAAGAGTCCCACTTTACTGCTCCCTGATCACTCTCTCCTGTGCCCTCCTCCTTCCTTACCAGCATTTACACACACCCATTAAATTAAAGAGCTGATTGTGAGCGGGTGTCTGTGCACAGCGGGTGGCCTGCTGCTGCTCTAGAGAATGAGAGAGGGAGAGAGAGAGAGAAAGGGAGAGCACAAATGCAGCGCTGCCGATGACATTGGCAGTGATTTTCCTCAGTTATTTATGTAAGGGACAGCCTGGCTGTCCAATCATACCTTGCCCTCTGCCCTCACGTGGCTGCTGGATCCAGCACACAGTGAACAGAGGGAAAGCCCAGGATTGTTTCACAATGTCCCCTACAAATCATTATAATAGAGAAATGGGGGAAATGTGAGATGGAAAAAAAACCCTCATGAGTTCATGAAGGGGAAATGGACCAAATTTTCAAAATTTCTCAAGAATGATGTTAAGATTATGATGTAAAAATAATCATTTCAGGCTGGTTTATTAAAATGCTCCTTCCTTGACAAACCTACCCACTCAGAATTGTTCACAGTGGTGGTGCTGTAGTAGGTAAGTCACCTTACGTAAAGCTCACATTCTCTCCACCAAACCCTCAAATTTTAGACCTCATTTATGTCTTTTGGTGGTCTTTACAAACATGCCATCAATAAGTGCAATGTTGTCTAGAGCCACTGCTCGTATTCCCCTGTTTAGAGTTTAATTCACAGTATTCTGTGTGGTTGATTGGTTGAATAAAGTGTTATTGAGCATAGTAAATATTGAATGTGAGGTGAACCAGGGCAGTTATGGGAATTGGGAATTGAATTATATACCAGTATTTTGTTTTACCCTGGTAAGGCCCAAGAGAACTAAATTAATACAATACACAAGGTCAGATTGCATGGCTTGTCAATTTTCTGAGTAAAAATGAGTACACATCCTTTAGGGGGAGAAAACTCAAATATGACATTAATGCAACATTTCTGTTTATTTGCTGGGTTTTCACTTCTTATTTTTACACGGCTAACTGTATCATTTTGAATCAATGTAACTGGCTTCCTTTTTAGTTCATGTTTTATTTCATATTATTAATAATATTAATATTAATATTGATAATAATACTAGTAATATTCATTGTTTATTTTATTTTTTATACTAAGTTGCATTTATATAGTGCCTTTCACAATCCCAAGGTCGCTTAACACACACAAAAACACAAGCAAGAAGTAATCAGTGAAAAGGATGAAAAGTAGTCATTAAGAAGTTCAGAAAAGCTTTATAAGCTAGGTTCAGATTTAAAGGTAGAGAGGGAATACTGTAGCAGTTACGGAGAGTCTGAGGAAGAGAATTCCAAAGTTTGGGGCCTTTGGCACTGAATGACCTGCCTCCACGAGTGGAAAGTCTTGTGCGAGGGACAGCCAGGGGATTATTGTGTCTAAATTATAATCATATTGGAAAATGTCATGATATAAATTTATAATGGAAAGTTCAGCTGATTTTTGCCACTCAAGAAGGAGCTGCACCTCTGAGTGCTATAACTTATGACCCGCATGGCCAACTCTAAAACTCTAAAGTGACCGACCATTTCAAAGCAGCGATAAGAATAGAGCTATACATATACAGAGGGCATAACCACTGGCCTTTCTAAAGGGTGTTGTAGGCCTCGCGGTAAAACGAGGCCTGGGCTTTTCTACCGAGTAGAGGCTAATAAATTGAACAAATCTGTGTTATGCCTTTGGAAACGCAGCTTATTGAGGCCTTGAGTGTAAATCTCTGTAAAAGCAATTAGCGTCCGACGCCGTCATGGTTTTTAAAGCGTACTGTATGTATTTCAGGGGCTTAAGCGTTGCCTCCCGCTTAGACGCCTTTGAGAATGAACCAGTCGGTCTAGCGCAGCGAAGGAGAGGGTGGGGCCAAAAAGGGTTTTGGGTTAAATGGAGCTGAGATCCTGTCTAAGCTCCTCTTTCAACCCTGAGTGAACCCTTGATGAAGAGATGAGAGGAAGAGTGCGAGAGAGAGAGAAAGAAAATGGGGAAGCCAGAAAGGGCTTCACCATCTGCTGTCACAGACTTTCCTCTGAACGGAGAAAGGGGAGTGTAAAGGAGCTCAGCAAATGGCTGCTTTACTCACTGCCGCCTGCTTTTAACTGAAAGAGAGCAAATGGAAACGTGTGGGTATCTTCGTCTGCTTGCTTGTGTGTGCAAGGTTTTGTGTTTTTCAGAGTAAATTTTGTTGGTCCTCACAAGAAAATCTGCCATTTCCACCATAACAGCGGCATTAAAAAAATAAATAAATAAAAAAAAAACAACAAGAGCAGAAACATTGCCAGGTGGTTCCTGTAGCTTAGAGTTAGATTAAGGTGTAGTGCTGCTCAGCTACTGTATTACGAGAGTCGGTGGAAGTCCTCAGAAATAAAATGTGTGCGCGCTTGTGCATCGTGAATATTTGATATTGTATAATGGATTAGTATTCCTGATTTAATGTGTTTCATGTGACTGTATCCTCTGTGAACACACACATCAGAGGTCCAAGGTTCAGGGTTACTTTGTCATGAGCAGTTGTGTACTCGTACGTAAGTAGGTGAGACAGCATTTCTCTATGGGCCATAGTACAACATAGAGCTGGGCATTATGATCATATTTATCGTTATTGTGAACAACTGTAGTCACAATGTGCTTTTCTGAGCATATCTTGCTCGCTGTCAAACTTCATGTTTAATTTTAAGGAGAATATCATTAGTCTTGCCTAAGTGAACATATTTTACTACGGTATGAAAAACACTATTAATTATTTGTACTCATACTTTTTTTTTTTTTTTTTTTAATGGCACTGTTTGCTTTTTTTCCTTTGTTCCATCATATCGTGACATATCGAATATCGAGGAAATTTCAGAAAATATCATGTTAAGATATTTTTGCCATATCCCCCACTCCTAGTTCAACATATACTTCTTTCCTCTGTCTTGGAAGTCGCTTTGGATAAAAGCGTCAACCAAATAAATAAATGTAAAATGTCAAATATAGCACATACAACAACGTAACAACAACATAACCTCTACTGCTCAGTACTCTGCATTTAAATACTGAAACAATGGCTTTAGACCATCCCTATATCAGACAGAACAATTTCCCTATTTCTGTCCTACATAACAGCTACTAGAGTCCAGTTCCAAATTCATGTTGAGGATGATGGCTAGCATGTGCTGCCGGAGTCTTTTGAAGCCAACCATCACATCTTTTCAAATTTATGTTGAGATCGTCTCATTGGACAACTCAACATGTTGGAATGCTAAGCTCCAATTCTGTTACATCAGTTAATGTATGCTCATGTTGACAGACATGATCCGACAGATTGTAATACACTATAGGAAGCGTAGGGGGCGATATCTGTTTTGTCACACCATAAAAGACAGCATTCGCTTGTTGCATTTGATGGCAATGAATAATGGCAGTGTAATGACAAAGTAAAGTGAAAAGCACAGGAGGTGTAATGGTTTGGTTGCTTCAATTTGCAACAAAGATTCTGATATGGTATCCTTTTGATTCAGTATATTCTCACTGTTGGAACAACACAAAACGGTAATTAGACTGAGTGAGTGCCATTTCGGTGTACACCAAGAGAGAGATACAGCGATGAATTCCTGAACCAAACAGTGAACGGGGTTAGTGGCTCTGTTTTACTGTGGAGGTGCATTTTGCTGGTCCTTTTGTCCTCTTAAAGCAGAAGTGGGCATCTCTGGTCCTGGAGGCTCAGTGTCAAGCACAGGTTGGTAGTTTCCATACTCAAACAAACCTGTTTGCTACCAAACTGTGCTGGACACCTGCCCTCTAGAACACCCCTGCCATAGAGGTAAAGGTCACCGCAAACCAATACAAAGTTACTCTGACTGAACTCATTGTTAAACATTTTTACAGTACAGTAACAGTTACAGTATTGCTGTGTTGTCAATATTATGCCCAAAGATTAACCCCTGCTTCTGTTTTCTGCCCAAAACTTAGCATGGCCCCCATGTAAATGTGGCATTTCATATGCAGCCTTATCTCCTGGCCAGGTTGAAGAGAATCATGGACAGATTTCCTCTGAACTTTGAAGAAAATGCAAATGGACCATCACTCATGAATAAAAAAGCGCTCTGTCCTCTTTAGAGTGCAACAGATATGCTTCCAAGAAAAAACCACATGGGCAGTGTTTTAGTGTAGCTACAGAGAAGACAAGGAGATGTTAATGTGTTTTGTATTTGTTTGAAGAACGTAATATTAATATCATTATTCTTGTGAATATGTGAATAATAATAATTTCTAATAAATGTGAACTAATAACAGTTGTTCTTTGAATTTGAGTTATGTGAGAGTCACTTTTCCAGTATTGCACACATTAACACATTGCTGTTTTACATTAGTCACTGCTTAGTTTTTACAGTTAATTTGCTTTATTTTATTTTTATGTTTCATTCTTGTTCTTGCTGCATATGGAAAAGTCACTAGAATGCTGTTGTATGAAAGTACAATCGCATTCCCTTTTTTGGGGGAATAGTATTTTGTGAGTCCCCCCCCATCATATCATGCTGTTGTGACTGAATTGTTATTGATGGTTTTTGATAAAACAGGACAATTTGATGCACTTAAAAGTTTTAAAACCAATTTCTGTCTCTTTCATTCTTTTTCTTTTATTGCCCTCTTTTCTCTTGATTCCTCTTCCTCTCCCACACTCTTGCCTTTTCTCCATTCCTCTATCTCTTTCTTTTTCTTGCTCTCTCCTTTTCCCTCTTTCCTTTTACTGGAACATTTGGGACATTTTGTAAAATGCAAACCAAAAATCTGTAATTTGTAGATGTTCTTGAACATTTACTGAACTTACTTTACGTAACACTCCCTTAGGACAGGGGCAAAATTTAGAATGACAACTTTATGGAATAGTTACACCGTTTTTAAAACATGTAAGGGTCTCATGATTGGGTCAAAAAAGACAACCCACCGTCCTTATCCCATGCTCATCTCACATGGACCAGAAGGCAAAGGAATAATGTGCTGAGCTCAGATGAGTACAGGATTGTTTTCTGGAAAAACAGATGTTGAGTTCTGGCCAAATGGACCATTCAGACTGTGATCAGTGACAGGTGCAAAAGCCAACATCTGTTGTTTTATTTGGGGAGGGGTCATCAGTGCCCACAGCTCGGATGACTTGCATATATGTAAAGTTACCATTGATGTGGAGGTGTATATTGGGATTTTAGAGAGACATATGCTGCCACCAAATCAATGTCTTTTCCAGGGAAGTCCAACATTATTTCAGCAAGATGGTGCCAGCATGGCTTCATAGACTGTGTGCTTGACTGACCTTTTAGTAGTCCAGTCTTCAAGGCTAAAGTTGCTAATAAACACTAAAGGTTAATAGTCATTTAAATTTGTACATATATCCCCATATCCTGTCAACCTGCTCAAACTGCATCCAACTCTTCATTAAAGTGGCAGAGACTTGTGAATGTGTGTGTTTAGGAAAGAAAATGACTTGAGAGGAAAAATGTAAATGTCCATGTGTATCAGCTGTTTTAGACAACAAGGTTCACGAACCACCTCACGAGTAGGATTTCTGATCTAGAATGAATTGCCTATACCTCACGGTAAGTTTGCAGTAAGTCATACTGTCCCCTAAACCACATCGACATGTGTGCAGCACCTTAAAGAAGACCTGGATGCAGTTTGAGAGGATTGACCGAGGTTTTTGTGTATGTGTGTGCGTGTTTTTTGTTTCTCACCCCTCTCCTCTTTCTCTCCCAGGCTGAGTCGCCCTCTGCGGCCTCCAGTGATGCAGCGCCAGCTCCTGTTGCCCCCGACCCTCGGCCCTTGAGTCCCCGGCAGCGTCGCGCTCAGAACCAGAACCGCCATCAGAACCAACTTCGCCGGCCCGCCTTCCCAACATTCCCTGCCGCAGCAGCTCAGCCGGACGGCAGCCACACAGGCTCAGCCGTGCTTATCGTGCTGCTCACACTCGCTCTCGCAGCACTCGTCTTCCGCAGGATCTATTTGGCCCAGGAGTACAAGTTCGATTACGAACTCTGACTGGCGCCCACTTTTAAATTCATACCTGCCACCTCCACCACCATCCAGCCCAGCACTCAGCCTGCCCAGCCAGAGCCCTCTCTCTTCGGGCAGAGTCCCCTTAGCCTGCCCTCTGCCAACCTGAGAGGACTCGGCCCTTGTTCAAGGCGCAAACACAGCTGGTAGAGCTCACTGGAACAAATCACAAACCCAGTAGAAAGGATGTGGGTTCTGTAATATTGACATCTGTGCATTCTTACAGAGAGGGCTGGATTATTTCCCAGTTTTTTGTAGTGGATTCTGTTTTTTGCTTGTTTGTTTTTTTTTAACTACACTCTCAAAAATAAAGGTTCCAGGAAGGCTTCTTTGGAGCAGTGTTCTAGAAGAACCTCTAAAGTTCTCTAAAGAACTAGGAATCGTTCGTTAAAGAGCCAGTGTCCTACACTTTTCTTGTATTTTATTATTTTCTCTGAGATTCACTAGTAACATTTGTCATAATTCAGTTCTTTGTGACCATTTTCTAACCTTTCTTTATCCTTTAGAATTACACAGGCCTTTTTGTTACTGTGCCTTTAAAACTGATATTTGACTGACTGTCCTGAATGGTGCCTCATTCAGAAAGCAGTACTTGCTTTGTCTGGACCACTTCCTGTAACTTAAGTGTGAAAGGGCGGGGCTAGACATCTGTAGGCTGAATAAGCAGATATATGTAAATAAGTTGGTTTTTGTGACCTCATAAACAGTTATTTTTAATCAGGCTGTTTTTACATCGTAGTTTGTGTGAGACTATATGAACAGGAGACTGAATGATATGCTTTAAACTACAATAGTGTTTACCTCCAAAAAAGTCTTTTATTTAAAAAAAAAACCTGAGGATCCCGTCATGTGGGAAATAATATCATTCCATGATCTAGGCCCTTTAAAGCATTAGTGAAATGTTTATTTTCTATACCAGTTTTACAAAATGTATAGGTTCTATACCAGTTGAAGTGTACATTGAAGCCAAAAACCTTTTTAGGAACCTTTCTTTTTAAGAGTGTATACAGTTGTTTTGGTCTACCGGTTTCTGAAGAGTGGTCGTACTGAGCTGTGAACATAAGAGACTTTTAAGCCTCAGATGCATGTGCTTTTGGATGAAAATCTGTCTGACTAATAGGCTCTATTTAATGTTCAGCAGAATAATCCTCTATATTCCAGTGTCCGCGATCCAGTTCATTTAATTAGATTTAGTCGTATGTAACGTTACACTTAAACACTGACGAACGCACACGTTGTGACTTTCACCGGCAACTGGACTCAACTTGAGTTTTCCATCCCATGCCAAGTTCAGACAGACCTAAATAATAATCTGCTTTCCATCATTAATTGGAGAGCAGAGCCCATCAGTGTAGAGCTTTTAACTGTGAGTGACTCTGGTGACTCTGGAAATGAAAGCACCTCGCTTTAATGAGTAACTTGTGCAATGTAAAGCTAGTGTATCATTTTTATCAAGGAGATTATTAAAGTGGAGAAGATCAATCGTGTGACTTTTCTTCTTATCATGTTCTCCCCCATTTCAAACTATTCTGATATGTCCTCCTGCATTTACAACCTTCTTCTAGAACATGCTGACACTGTATTTTCCCAATTCCCAGTTCTAGAATGTTCTTCCTATCTAATATTGTCCTGTAATGTTCTTCCCTCATTTACACTCTTCTAGAATGTTTTCCCTCCCTTTACACTACACTAGAATGAACATCCTTCACTTGTTCCGTCCCACATTCACACTGTGCTTGAGTTCTATCTCTATTCATTCTTCAAAGCTGTTCATCACCCGTTGACACTGTTTTGACAATTTCCTCTCACATTGCATGGTGTTCTAAAATGTCCTCTAGTGATTATTCCAATCAGCCACAATGTTAAAACCACTTGTGTAAAATTTATGAGTCAACAATTATCCTTCCTTCATTTTTCTGATAGGTACAAACTACTGCAAACCTGGAACCTTTTGCTTGCCTATTTTTCCTGCTTCCCGCACATCAGCTTCAAAAACTGACTGTTTATTTGATGCCTAATTAATTGCCCCCCCTCCCTTGCCACTGTAACAAGATAATCTCAATAATAAGATAATCTCACCTGCCAGTGGTTTTTATGTTGTGATTGATATGTGTAAGCTCTTATTCTATAACGTTTTTCATTCTAAACATTTCTCTCACTTCAACCTGTTCTAGGATGTTCTCAAACTTTGACATTGTTCTAGAAAGATGTCCCCTAATTCACACGGATGTAGAATGTTTTCTGTTCCCACCATCTTTCCTCCTAAAGAAGGAGGGCTCACTTTGTGATTATTCAGCGAAGACTCTACCCAGTTGTATCCAAAACCATTGATGAGCAAGCCTCCGCCAGTGGTGGGCTACAGGATGTCATCCACACCCAACCCCTGATATTTAAGCTAAGAGTCCTTGAAAATGAGCTGGTTGTGTGCAGATCTCTGGCTTATCTAAATATTAGCCTTGATGTCCAGACTGCTACTTCACCAGGATGTGGAGTGCTGTTTTGAAGGCAAGTCCCTCATCTGTCAACAGCTACAAGCCCAGAAGTGAATTGCACTGTTTTTCTTTATGCATCAGATGTTCCACAGAATTCAGTCATTGCTGAGCATTGTGTGCTAGGACATGTTGAGAAGGATAACATACTTAGAGAACAGTTTGTTAAAAAGTACTAGAACACAGTTGCATAATATCAGCAAAAACAGTACGGTCTACATTCAGGATTATCAGTGCAGTCTGCAAACCACTGTGTTCAGACTTATTTTCACCAACATATTTTTAGTGCTATTAAGTATAAAATTTAAAGGTTAAAACATCAAACACTGTCCTACAATCGAGATGTACTAACATTATTGCTGTTAGAACAAAATCTCATGTCTTTTTAAGTCATTTGAATGTACTAGGTATTAATATTTAATAAAGGGACCAATAGAAATGATCTAAAATGAACATTTTCTTACATCAACTTACACTGAAAGTTGAATGTTTTTTTCATTTAAATTAAGTTCATTTTTAGAGATGCAAGGTTTTGTTCTAACCATTCCGCTGGCCCAAAGTCTATATGTGCCCAATGTCTCAGAAAAAGAAGACTAGACTGAACTAACTTTGTGTATGGCCTCATGTTCCCTTTGCCAGTCTGTGGAATAAGTTTGTTTGTTTAAAATTAAAAGTGTTTGTGACAGACACCTCAGCGGGAAAAAAAAATAGTACAAAGTGACAAAAGAACAAAGAAGACTCCACTTGCTAAGATATTCCCCATGTAATCGTCTTTACTGAAGATGTTTACACAACCCAGGCCCTCCCGACACCTTGGTGGATATTTTGATCCCCCAAATGGGAGAGCTGACTCCAGTTTGATGGGACCATCTCTTAAGTAGGAAGAATTAAAATATTAATATAATTATTAATCACTGGGGCATATTTCCAGCTTAATTAGTTATGCTTCGATATCCTTCACTCTTTAATCAAACCGTCTACAAAGGCACGTTTAAGTGAGTAAAACCACAAAAGAAGCACTTTAGCTTTCCTAGAACCATATTTAGAAAAGATCTGAGTGTAAAGAACCTTCAGATAATGTTTCTTTACCAACCTAAGGGTTTCTTAACATAATGTAGAGTTTCTTCTCACACACACATACTAAAAATGGTTCTCTAAAGGAACAAAAGGTTCTTTAAGGAGTCAGTCCTATGCTTTTCTAAAGCATAAACAACACGTTTTGGCACATTTCTTTTATGAGTGTTGGTGGTACATGGGCAAACATAGCAACATTACTGCATTGGGTTGCTTTTCAGAATTCGGAGCAACTGACACAGGACATCAAACATCCCCCACTACGTTTTACATTAGGTTCGGTGCACATTCTTTAATTTGTACCCATTACCATATACCAAAAATATCTATGATGAATGTGGCCATAGATTCAGTGTGTTCAGTACCCAATCCAAGTGGTAGCAGTTTGCTGCACTGCAGGTTTCCTCAGGTTCTTCTCTGCACGAGATCTTTTCTAGCAAACAAAAAAAGAGAGTTGACACTGATCATCTTATACTGGTGGTGTTCTGAAAGGGCTTGACTGCAATATCAAACCAATCCTTAAATTCCTTGAACTGTTAGCTATTTCTCTGAGTTTCACCATCCTTACAGCGCACAGGGGGGTATTCGGAAATGAACCACTGATTCAGTGAAGCTCAGATTAGTTATTGTTGGAGTTATTTGTGCTGTATCTAATTGCATTTGGGAAGATTCTTGAGCTAGCTATGAGCATGATCTCATGAGTATATTGATATTGTGCTAAACAAACACAAATGGAGCAGCAACGGGCAAAGCCCTCAGGTGCACAGTTTAGGAAAAGGAGAAAAGAAGAATAGAAGAAATGAGCCAAAGACAAACGTATGTAGCTGTGTCATCTCTTGGAGTTCGATAGGTATTATGCATGTAGCCTGAAACAAGACGAGAACATAGAGTAGAGGCTACAACTGTTGCTTTAACAATTGTTAGCTGATTGTTCTACTTAGGTCTACAGCTGACTTAGCAAACATTAATTTTTGATGTGACGAAATTGATATTACTGTAATAATTACTGATTAATGCATCACTTACGTGATGTAGTTTATTGAGTCATATGGACTGTGGAAGTGGGAAAGTGTAACAGTGTGTGTGTTTTGTGCTGTTGGTGGTGGGTTGGGGGGGGGGTGGGTTCACTGTATGTGTTATTTGCACAGGGCACCGACCAAGCTAGGACCAAACCAGAGAAGGATGGGTTTCCCCTTTTGAGCCTTGGTTCCTCCCGAGGTTTCTTCCTACAGCTTAGGGAGTTTTTTCTTGCCTCTGTCGCCTTTGGCTTGTTCTTTGGGGGCTCGGACCCGGTTTCTGTAAAGCTGCTTTGTGACAACGTCGATTGTAAAAAACGCTATAAGATTATAAGAAAAGTACATGGTAATATTATAAATAGGAGTGAGATGGGGAGAGTTGAAGAGCGGAATGTGTACAGTATAGACACATATACAGTTGGTTGTATTATTATATACAGTAGTACTACAGTAACACTAGCCAATCCCTTTTGACGTTCACTGTTGGCCAAGCCTACTTAAGGAAGGCAGTAACGTTGTTAGTCAACTGATCCCACACTTGGCTTAAGTGATCTGACTCTTACACGCGTCCTAGAACCCACTACACCTCTACAGCACAGAGCGGCGGACGCACTACGAACCAAATCTAGCGCGCGGAGCGGGAAACCAGTAACCAATCCTAGCGAAGAAGGCAGTTCGCTGCTAGCCAATCCTAGAGCAGTAAGCGAGACACGGCTAACCAGTCCCGGGTCAGTTAGGCGGGGATCGTCCACGCATTGGCTCGTGGCCCGCTGGCTTCCTACCCACAGCGCGGACGCGTTGATGTGCAGACAACCAATCAGCTGCAGAGCCGAATCGCGACGCGGCCAAAAACTTTATGAGTGCATGGTGCTGGATCCCGCCTGCTCCACTTCTCTCAGCACGGCGATGCGGGTCGCCGCGCGCGTCCCTCCGTATGATGCCCAGAGCGCCTGACGGAACCGCTCCGCTCCTGCGTGGACTCCAGAGCCGGGCCGCATCATGCCTTACGTTGCCAAGCTGCTGCTCCTGATCCTCTGCCTCGCTGCGTTTGCCGAGGGCGGGAAGCATAAGAGCAGGAAACGGAGGTGGTCGGCAAACCTGGAAACTCACAAGCACGGGACGTATGTACTGAATAGTTGTTCGTTTCTCCTTCTGCTGTGTAGTGTGGCTTGCTTGGCCGTTAATGTCATGGTTTAGACGCTTTTTGTGTTAAGTGAACTCTTTGGAAGTGCTGTCCATGATGCTAGAGACGCTGGCCGTGAGAATAAAGGCGGTATCAGTGCTATTCAGAGCACAGGGATGTTACCGGCACGGTCCGTGGTATTCAAGGCTCTCTTGATGGTACTAGATGCGCTGTCCATGGTGTTAAAACCATTGTAAGCTAAAAGGCGCTAAAAGACCCGTGGTGCTAAACTGCAAAAAAACTGCGCTGCCCATGGTGCTGAAGAAGCGCCCCACGGCACGGTGCGCTGTCCATGGTGCTGAAGAAGCGCCCCACGGCACGGTGCGCTGTCCATGGTACTAAAGACGCGCCAACGACGCTGCGCGCTGTCCATGGCGCTGAAGACGCGCCCCACGAAACAGGTCGTTGTCCGTGGTGCTGAACACTCTGTTTGCTTTGCAGGTCGCTGTCATGGTGCTATGTTTCTTACACGTTTAGGCAGTTTCTCCCTCAATACAGAACATAATTAAGGCATTACTCAATCAGTCTGTGTGACCTGAAGCCAGGTGATGCGATTTACCTTTATATTATATTTATGATGGTACTGTGGCTTTTGCGCCAGAACAGATGCCCTGCGCAAAAGTAAGAGAGGCGCACAGTGCTGCTCCCCA
Source organism: Arnoldichthys spilopterus (assembly GCA_037974385.1). Classification (NCBI taxonomy): domain Eukaryota; kingdom Metazoa; phylum Chordata; class Actinopteri; order Characiformes; family Lepidarchidae; genus Arnoldichthys; species Arnoldichthys spilopterus. The sequence continues at coordinate 20,378 of JBBPDA010134525.1, forward strand.
AAAGGTTTTTTTTTTTTTTTTTTTTTACTGTGAATTAGAGTAATGCAGCTGACAACTCCCACTCCCCATCCCCCAAATTCAACTAGCATGTGATTTTGAAGGGGATTATGTGGGTGTTGGATGCGTTGCTTGTTAGGTCAATGATGAGTTCCCCAAGTGCTGCAGCAAATGTATTTAGTTTATGAACATCTGTCTGGTTACTGGCAGTGAGGTTTATTTTGTTGAGGTTTTGAAGTAATTGTCTACACCACATCAAGAAAATAAACAAGCTCATAGAATTGTGTTATGATTCATCTTTAAGAAAAGCAACAACAACAACATAAACACAAAAAAAACATCTTATGGAATAATATAAAGAGCCACATTTTCACTTGACTGTGCATTTCAGAAGTCATGAAATATAGTTCTCCTTTCTAACTTCTTACAACATTGTTTGGGGAAAAACCTTCTTTTTAATGTACATGGGAAAGCCTAAGGGAGCTTTTGGAATAAAAATAAAATGAGCTCAGTTGGAAACACACATGCATTTATGAGAGCATTGTTTCATGCTAGAGAGGAGCTGCGTGTCTTGCTTATTCTGCGAATGACAGCCCTCAGGGGGATCTTTATGTGCAATATCATACAGTAGCATTCAGGGGAACCAGTGGGACATCAGTTAGAGATAAAAATGTTTTATCACAGCACAGTTGAACAAATGGCCATTTCAATGGTTTTCTGATGCGGCTCCCTGTATGATAAACAGACCTGTTGTTAGGGGGGATATGTCACGAGTGCATCATTTATTATAGCGTTGCATTTATGAGAGGCACAATAGTGGCACTAAGATATATGTGACACCGTAACAAAGTGGAAAAAATCTCTTGCAGCCCACTATCCAAGAAAGTGGTCGATGGAACAAAGACACGCAAGGTGAAGACGGACCACCTGCTGCGGGTAGAAGATCATGATTTTACCATGAGGCCAGCTTTTGCAGGTAACAATGTTTTTCTCTTAAACGGGCCTGTATGGTGGAAAATGTGATTGTTTTCAGCTTCATTAACATCTCCAAACATGCATTTACGCCCCAGTCCATACTGACTGTATGTGGAAAAGAAGCAATTTTTTTTAAATTTTTTTTATAAAACTGTTCAAAAACATCTCGTTTACATATTTTTGGCTTCTTAGATTACAGCAGGTTACCTCCACCCACTCACACTGCAGTTTTCAGCCCAGGCTGCTTTTGAAATGAGGCACTATACAGGGCAGCCAATCAAAACAAAAGTCATTTGCATACATTATGTAAAGTCAAGTCAATTTTATTTGTATAGCACTTTTCACAACTGACATGGTGGCAAAGCGGCTTTACAGAATCTGGGTCTGAATCCCCAGTGAGCTATTCACAGACAACAGAGGCAAGGAAGAACTCCCTAAAGCTGGTGGAAGAAACCTTTAGAGGAACCAAGACTCCTCCCCTGACTGATGCTGGATAGCAAGAGAGAATATAACAACATCACTAGAGAGATTATGTCAGTCTTCAGTCTGTCAGGCACAGTAACAACAACTGTGTGTTTACTTCTGCTGGAAAAAGAGAGGTTGGAAAATGATCATGTAACTGTTTTTGTTACATAAATCCACACAGACATCATAAGTGGACCTCGGGGGATAAAATACAAGGAAAGTGGACAATATGGCTCCTTTAAAATGAGCCACGTGGTCATTTTCAGCCATTTGGCTGCCAGTGTTGGCTGTGCTGCCCACTAGAGGTCAGACAGCTGTAGACTGTTTCTGTTGCCAAGAAGTCATTAAGTTATATCTCAGACATAAGATCTCATCCTTTGATCAGATGAGGCCAGCTGCTGTTCCAAAGAAATACCAGCTGCTGTGACATTATATGTGCAGTTAGTGTGTTTTGCATTAAACACTTGTGGAAGAGCAGGAACAGACACCTGCTATTCATGCAGTGAGACTGATCTGGAAATGAGATCTGACAGCATTCAGGAAAAAATACTTGATTTTACTGTCAGTTGTTGTAAGTGTGAAGTCTGTTCCTATGGGGCTTGAAATGGGCTGTGAACACACTGTAGAAACATGAAGCGAAGGAAATTAGGTTTCAAGCTAACTCCTCTCTCTCTCTCTCTCTCTCTCTCTCTCTCTCTCTCTCTCTCTCTCTCTACCTCTC
>JBBPDA010134570.1:0-22528 GCA_037974385.1 Arnoldichthys spilopterus
TAAATATAAATGCATTTTATTACTTTTATATAGTGTAATATATCATAATGACAAAATCACTGTCACATAAGAGATTAACGGACATCCTTTTTTGTGCGCGGAGGAGGCCTAGTGGTTAAGACCTTGCCCTTGTGTACTGAAGGTTGCAGGTTCAAGTCCCGGCCTGGACACTACTGAGGTACCCTTGAGCAAGGTACTATTTCACTACACTGCTCCCTGGGTTCTCTTGATAGCTGTCTCCTGCACATGTGATGGGTTAAATGCAGAGGTCACGCTTTGTTGTGCAAACGTACAGGTCGTCATCCCTCAGTACATCATCTGATTACTGGTTGGATTCTTATTTTTCCATTTTTCACTTTCCCACGACACATTCTTTTAGTCTCCAGGCTTGTAGGAGTGTGTGTTCGGTAACTGATCCTGGTCCAGATCAACAGCAGGGTTTAAATCCTGACACATGCTTCACCAGTTCTCCTTCTCATTCCCATGGAGGAGCAGTCTGTTGGAAAATGCACTGAAGTTTCTTTCTGGAGAATTCACTCTTCACCTCTGGACAGTATCAGCTGATATGGGTGCCCCATAGACAGTCTTCCTCAAATGGAACAAATGAAGCCCTACAACACACTAAGAAAATCAGTGTATGAGCAAACAAGAGTCACACACAAAACATAACACAATCCATCATTTTAAGAAAAAGAGGGCAAACTGAGAGTAAACGTGTGACCTTTTCCCAGCAAAAAAGACAGATTAATTGCACCATATGCAGGAAGTTTCCACGCTCTTCCCCTGTGCCCCTGTGGGATGCTCCCCTGCAGTAAATTTCCCCCCCTCCAGCATGTGCTCTCCACAAGAAGAAGCTGAGGAAGTGGCTAGAGATTGCTGCTTAAGGCTGTGCACATTCCACTAGGCAGATGTTTGGTAAGACCTCGCTGTCCCGTGTGTCCAACTGCTGTACATGACGTCTCTGAGGGTGTCTGAGAGATGCTCCCTAATGAGACATTCAAAGCAATAGTTTGGCAAAAACACAAATTTGCCCAGTTTTCCCTTCATTTATTACACAACTGAAATCTTCAGATCTGGCAGGACTTTAAGACTCTCGACTCTAGAGCAAACTCTGTTGGACAGTCTGGACTTCATGTGGTTTTTTACTTTTCTATTCTTTTTTACTATTCTTTTCGTGACAAATGAAAATGTGTTCAGCTAGCATCACACAAGTGAACTATAGTGTTACACTTCTTCCCTTTCTTCAAATGAGAAAATCCCAGGGACTTCTACACCTTCAGGGAGACTCCCCTTTCAGTATTTTTTAGTTGGAAACAATAGGGTTAATTTCCTCAGTTGCCCAAGGAAAAATGATCTAATTAGATTTTTTTCTATTGTACTTTCTTGGTAGATGTTGCTAAGCAATAGTCCTTCTGTTGGCCTTCAGGAGCTGGACTGAAAGTGCAAACGAATTTCCAAAATACTGACAGAGAAGTAGGCAGTGGTGGCCTAGTGGTTAGGACATTGCAATGAAGGTTAAAAGTTCAAGTCCCGGCCTAGGCACTACTGAGGTTCCCTTGAGCAAGGTACCGTCCCACTACACTGCTCCCCGTGCTCTGTTGATAGCTGCCTGCTGCACGTGTGAGCACGTGTGATGGGTTAAATGTAGAGGTCACATTTCGTTGTGGTGTCTGAGTGTGTTCACAATGACAAAGAATCACTTTCAAGTGACAATTATTATTTTTTTGATTTGCTTTCCAGTAGGTGAGGTAATTTTGTAAGGGAAAATGCCACTCTAGGCCTTCTGGAAATTCTGGATATATATCTCTGACTGTGAATATGAGCAGCAGCCTAACAAGTGATGTGAAAAACAAGAAATGGCAAATACAAGGTAAGTTATATGTTAATAATAATGTGTCTGTGTTTCATCTAATGCAACCACAAATTTCTCATGTGCAATGCCATTAGTCTTACACCAACATACTGCTAGAATCCCTTAATTTATTTGTTTCATGTGCTTTGATGTTTATGATATTTATAAGGTCCGCCACTGCATTTTAGGATCTTTTAGGCAAGGCAAGTTTATGTATGTAGCACATTATCATACACAGGGGCTGTTTAATGTGCTTTAAATAAATAAATAAAAATATACATTAAGTTAAAAAAAATTATATAATACAAATAAAAACTCTCATTTTGTATTTTCCAAAAGATTTCTGAAATTGAGCAAAGATTATCAAACACTGCTGCCATTGAACTGTTGCTTAGAGACTGGGTTCTATCGGCTATGGCATAAACATATATATTTTCCATTACTGTAGCTTTTCCTACAGGGTCATTGTCCCTATTGTGGAACGTGATTGACTTAACGCTCACTGAGGCAACTCTCATTATAGTGCCCTGAACATAAACAGTTACTAAGAAACTCCTGATGTTTCCTCATCTTTCCTGTCTGTCCTCCAAGCTCCTTGAAGCTGAAAGCCATGCTGAGTCTTTGTTCACCTCGCCCCTTTGTGTGTAGGAAAAGTTCACAGCCAAACAGCCATTTATCTTCCAAAGTGCAGTGTCCTTTCCTCCCTTTTTTCAGCTTCCCATTTGGGCCCTCACCCATCCCTCCCACCACCTCATTTCACAGCAGACATTTCAGCTGAACTGAGGAAGAGCAGCCACAAAACACAGTAAAGCACTTTCCCCCAGGTTTGCATGGTACTATGGCGATAAAGGGGTGGGCTAAAATCATGATCCAGACTTGTACATTCTTCAGACTTTACATGTAGTGAAAGCTGAAGCTTTGGCCTAAACAAGCCAACCTCTTCATGAAGAGTGTGTGGCTGGACTAAAGACCTCTTGAGCCATTGCCAAGTTCTCTGACTGCTTGACCCTTTTCAGTTACGAACAGAAGGAGCTAAGGCTTAGGCCTGGGAATTCATGCACGGCTCATTTTGTGAATGTTCGGGAACAAAGAAGATAGCGATTAAAAGAAAGGGTAAATCAGTGTTAGGTTTACAATGAGTAGACAATTTTAGACATACATTTTTAGGCAGTTGTGGCTGCCTAGGACCTTACCTAGTGAATTGAAGGTCGCAGGTTTAAGTTCAGGCCTGACGACCACTGAGCTTCCCTTGAGAAAGGTACCGTCCTGCTACACAGCTTCCTGGGCACTGCTGATAGCTGCCCGTGTGATGGGTTAAATGCAGAGTTTACATATCGTTGTGGCGCTTGAGTGCAGAAACCAGACATAGCTGACAACACTAACAACAGGGCAGGGCTAAAACGAGACAAGAAGCACATGTCTAGAAAACACTAATACAAGATTCAAGATTCAGTGTCAATGGTTTTAATGTTATGGCTGATTGGTGTGTATACAAAAGTTTGTATGTCTACATTTATAAGCAAGTAAAATGTGTAGTGGTGTACTTCTAATGCTAATTGTCAGGGATCAAAAGGAAGCTTAGATGGAGCAAGCAAATCCAAAATCTTGAAAATTGGTCAAAATCCAAAAATCAGAGTCACAAACAGGTGAGGCCAAAAACCAGAAGAAACAAAAAAACTAATTGAAACCCTCAGTACACGGTGCTAGACAATGCAACACTTCGAAATATGCTGATTTTGCTTTCTGCTTAAGCTAAAATTCAAGTGAAGCAGATTTATTAGAACACTGGTAATTATGGGCTGTGCACTGGATTCCTGGAACTGGAAATGTGCCATCTGGAGTCTGGGTAAAGGTTTTGGGTCTTGGATGTAAGCGCGAGCAGGATGCATTTTGGAGGTTTTATGATAAGACAACAGAACCCTAAGACTATACACCATTGAACACAGAAACATACAATCAGATACTACTTACTAGGAATTAAACAGTGCTAGAAGCAGTCAGAGAAACCGCCAAGGAAGCAGTCTGAAACAGTAGACCAGACAAAGCCTAAACCAAACACAGGAACCTATATACCCTATTGAAACTCAGAACACCTGGACGAGGGTGGAGACATGAAACAAGGGGCAGGACCAAGGCGGAGCTTAAATGTAAACATAAACACAAGACATGAGGCAGGAGCACATGGTAAAAAAAACATCCAGACATTCTGGTGCTTCACATTTATGTTACTTCCAAAAAAAGACACTTTACACCACAAAGTCATGGTAAACTAAATTAGCAACCATTGTTATTACATTAACAAATACTACATTGGCAGACAGGTGCCTGCTATACAGCTGCAATTGTGTTTTTCACCCAAAAATGTACATAATCATATCACTTTGCACTTTAGCATGAATAGTTGACTATATTCACAATGTACAGTTATTGTTCACATTTTATATTTTATTTCTTCTGCAAAATATTTTTCTTCTATAAATTTTTATTACTTTAGACTTTAATTTTAGTGTATATTGTTTAAATTTTCCACAGTCTCATGTTGTGTTACTATATATGTGAAATAAAATATCTCGAATCCTGAATATTTCCTTTTCAAATAAAAGGAACATTGCATAGTTACAAGAGAAGTGACAAAAGAAATAAGGCCACATAAATGATTTTATTATGAGGAGAAAAAGACACTTGTTCAGAAAAATAAGAACATCTTATCATCCACATCAGTACTTTAAACAAGAGATTTTAATTGTGCCTGGTTGGGCAACTTTTGTGTGTTTACTTCAGAAAGAAGCAGCTTTATTTTTTAAACTGAGTAAAAGTGACTATTTGTCGTTGTGAACACTCAAAATCACACAAAGTGCACCACAACGAAATGTAGCCTCTGCATAACCCATCACACGTGCACACATGGAGCAGCGGGCAGCTATCAACAGCTCCCAAGTAACAGTGTAGTGGGACAGTACCTTGCTTAAAGGAACCTTAGTTGTCCATGGGCAAGAACTCGAACCTGTGACATTCTGTTCACAAGGGCAAAGTCCTAACCACTAGGCCACCACTGCCAAATGCAGTGTAACTCGCAGTCTAGGAATGATGCGAACCACACAATTCAGTCAGTCATTGCTTAAACATGGACGAAAATTGAAGATTCCAGCCCCGCAAATTAGCAATATATGGCTAAACCAGATGCATGCATTAACAGTGTCCTTCTGCCTCATCTGCTGCATGTCCACCATAACGTCTGGCAGATGATCTACTTATAGGCAGGAAGCAGTACACTCCTGTCTCTCCTCTGCCTGGGCTTTCACATATCCAGCCACAACAATGACGGGAAATGCGGTTGAGGAAATTATGTACAGACAGGTCTTTTTAGACTGAGTAAAGAGTCTCACTGAACTGAAATGGAAGGAGAGCAGTTGCATGGTTATAGTCTCTAATTGACTGTGATGACAGCTGACCAGATGCTTGGGGAGTCAGGGTTTTCCAGATGTTGGTGATTACAGAGTGCAAGTTGTGTTGTGTTAACTCAGCTGACTGTATTGACTCTAACCATGTTTATATACATTTCATTTGTTTTACCCCAGCTTTAACTACACACTAAGAGTGTTTAATTGATTGCTTTCATTGGACAACAGTGGAGAGGACTAAGGTTTCACTACAGCTTAGTTTGGGTATTTAGTGATGTTCTTGACAGACTACAATTGCCTCCCTGACATGTCCCATGTGTTTAAACCCCATTTAGAGTCAGGCCATAAGAGGAATTACTCTGGACATATTTTCTCCATAAAACACCACCCAGTGTTTTGATTTCAGTGACATGCAGTTAGTCAAAGAGACATGCCAGAAACATCGCTTTAAAACGTCCAACAGCGGCTCAGTCTGGAAAGGGAAATGTGCCGAATGATTAGGCGTCTAACATACCCAGTGATCATAGTTAATATAATAAATCTTGTATGTCATTTCACAGGTCCTTTTAATATTACTAGGATTACTGTCACGCTCTGTAGGCCTATCACTCAAATGATCTTGCTCCAAGTTTCCAAGACTGGACCTGCTGATCTCCGATGGCGTAATGGGAGGACTGAAAATTTATGACCCAATGAATCAGTGCTGTTTGAGAAGTCCGACATGGAGCACTTCCTGTCGAACCGCCCAGCTGCCAGTCATCTCTGATTTTCTGCAGTGCTTCTCCTAAACACACCACTTCCTCTAAACCAATGGAGTGATTCTACCAGTGGAGAACCCTCATGGGCTTCTAGGTCTTCTGAGAAAGGATAATATGTTCTTTGAAAAAATATTCATGTCATCCTTTGGAAAAAAAAAGGTCTGAAAACCCAATGGAAATGTATCCAGTCAGGATTTGTTTCCCTGTGCTGTAGTGAGCTCTCCCATTGGTTAGGCCTCCAGGAGCTGAACTGAAGGCCTTGTACGTTAACATTAACTGCACACATAATCATGAAGTGAGGAGTCAATTTGAATATCAGTTTGATTTTGAGAAAACAGTCCCAGGTATGTGAATACAGTTGCAGTCTAAACTGGCTTCAGTCAGCTGTTAGAAATGACAAACAGCATCAGCTTTATGATAAATCACTATCATAGTGAAAGGGCCTGCATGGCATGGGGGTTCTAAAGCTTTCACATAATTAAATTAAATGGTCTTGCAGCTGGGTGATGGACAGCAACAAAATTTGAATTTTAATTAATCAATCAATCTTCATTTTTACTCAGAAGAACATTGAGGGTATCCCTCATTTACAATGTAGCCAAGCATTTACAGTAAATAAAGGGACTACAATATAAATTTAAAATTTAAAATAAAATTAAGAAAAAGATTTTAGTTAAAATATAATAAACAGAAATAAAGAGGAAATTAAAATAACTATAGCAAAGGGAAAACAATACAATACAGGTAAGAATAATAAATATTTGCCTGAAATGAGCTATTAAAAATTATTTTTAATTAAAAAATTAAATGTATTCATATAAAAAATTGCAATTAAAAAACAGAAGCAAATAAATAATTCTAGAAATTAAAATTATTATAAAAATAAGGTCAGTAAAGGGAAAAAAATTAATGTAAGTCAAAATATATAAATGTTAAATTTTATAAATAAATAAATAACTAATAAACAAATAAAACATAACTTAAACATAATTTAAAATGAAATATTATAAACTGAATAATAAAGCCTGGGTATCCAGAAATAAAATAATAAAATGGTGAAATAAGAAATAAAGCAAGAAGAATTTGCAACAGTTACAAAAACAGCAGCTACAGTAAAATATCTCAAATAAATAAGCAGTTTACAATTAAGAGTGTAGGTTTAATTTAAGAGTTAAATTAAATAAGAACATTGAAAATATCAGGTGATATCTCAGTACCTGAAAGGTGATCCTGTCCTGTTTCTGATTTTTCCTGCTATTGTAGGAGATCAGAGCAGTGATGTAGGGTGGTAGCTCTTCTGTGTAGGTTGTTTATCTCAAAATATGAGCCTGTTTGAAGTCTGTTTGCAGACTGTGTCTAATCAAGGGTTTGAGGAGATGCTGGTAAAAATGAATTTCATAAAGTAAAGATCTCAGTCAAAGCTCTGACAGAAATAAGAAAAAGAAAAAAACACGTGTCGGTTCCTGAAAACAGCTCTGATCCTAAATGTACCGAGGTAGGACTATTACTCTCTAAAATAAATCACTGCCTAAAAAGGACATGCCTGTGAGCTACAACTGGAATGAGCACACTTTAAGTGCCTGTATCTAACTGAGACATGCACTGAACCTGATTTTATTAATATTTTATGGGTCTCTCACAAAGATTTTAACAGAAACCAAAAGTTTTATTTGATTTTTACTCATATATTTATGTTTTTGTTAAAAGAAATCTTGACTCTTTGATAGAGGCCTATATTAAAAAAAACAATGGTTTTTTTTCAATAAAAAATATATTGTCATTATTGTCCCAAATTAATATAAAACGCAAATATTTAATGTAAAAGAAGTTTTTCTTGATGTGGACAATTACATTAATAGCAGGAACACAAGTTAGCTAAGGTTGTTTATTAATTATAATTAATACATTGTTAATTTATTATTTATAAATTTAGTTAATTTTAGTTAAGCACTGCTAGGATGAAAACCTGTCCCGGTCATTGTTTGCAAGTGTTTAGGGGAGTTTTTTAAACACCCCCACTCTTCCATCATCACCTGAGCACCTGTATTACACGTGAATGACGTAGATGCTTAGCTGGGGAGAACAGAGGGGAGAAAAAAACAGGTACAGGTTTGACTGTTGCTTATGAATGCCTTACGCTGCCATGATGCTGTTCACTAGTACTCATCCACCTTTGTGCCAACACTAGTTTTCACCACTCATTAGCAGCATGCTAACAGCAGTTGCATTCATACTCGCTGAGACCCAAGGCGTGGGAGCGCAGCTAAAGGGAAGGAGATCAGCTCTCTTGTGCATCCTATCTGCGTCACAGCCTAATGGAAATTATGTGATACTTGAGTAGGCTTGCCAAATGCATGGCCATTAATAATCCTCGTAACATTTTTTATGATCCCTGCATGCCTCTCAGACACAGGCATGGTGACTAATTGCACATTGTCCCCTGTCAGCAGGTGAAGGTTTGGCAATGTGTCCTCATCAGCCAGTGACAGTAAAAGCAGGCAACCAAAGTGTAATGGACACAATTACCGCGCTCCTGCAGCTGGCATTTTGCTGAATGCACCCTTCGGAGGATCTTTGCCCATGTTATTCCACAGGTTGTTTTGGGAGGGCAACACAAGGAAACTAGCGGGACTAAATAGATACACTGGAAAGCAACTGGAACTAGAGCAACGGAGGGTTTTGTACACAAATCAAGCCTAGATGTAAGCAGTGCAAATGTAATTTAAGGTGTTTGTCAGAATCAGTTATGCATGATTAAACTCCAAAATGCTGGAGGATGCAATTGGAGAGCACCAGTTTGTTTGATTGAGCTTTGTTGACCTTCTGCTTTATGGAGCCATTTGGTCCTGGGCTGCTTTGGCAGTTCTGTTTTTCTATGGGTAAGACCGACTTGGTAAGGGGAAAACATCACTGTACATATTCAGGGAGTCCTAAATACACCACTGACATATGTGAATACAAGCAGCAGCCTAACTGGTGAAGTGAGTGACTGTTTGTCATTGTAAACACCCCCTATCACACAAAGTGCACCACAACTAAATGTGACTACACATGGAGCAGCGGACACCTATCAACACTTCCCAGGGAGCAGTGTAGCATGACGGAACTTTGCTCAAGGGTACCTCAATGGTATCTGAGCCGGGACTTGAACCTGCGACCCTCCGATTACAAGTGTAAGTCCATAAGCACTAGGCCTCCACTGCCTAATGGGTTTCTGTCAAGCAGCAGATCTATGCCAGCAATCTTTTCTAATGTAATCACAGTAGAAAAAATTCCATACAAGGTAATATGTGTCACAACCTTCAGGTACAAACTTAAGACGTAGATATAAAACAAGTGTGCATTGCAACATATTACAACAATCCAACAGGAGGCACTAACCAATGAAATGTGACCTCTGCATTTAACACCTTCAAACGAGAAGCCTCGTAGCGGTATGCTACCTTGCTCAATGGGAACCTCATTGGTGCCTGGGCCAATGCTTGAACCTGCAACCCTCCGATCACATGGACAAGTCACTAACCAGTAGATTACCACTGCCCACTATTGTAGACAAGATGTGCTATTTACAACTGTTTGATATCCATATCCGACATGCTAACTGTAGTCGCCTAGTCTATGTACCCTCTACTGCACAGTTAAGACCACAGTTTATAACACAGTGTAGCTAAATTGTTCTTGCATGTGCAAAAGTCTCACATGTTATTACATTATTCTTTTAAAAAGGTAATCAACTCACCCCTAATAATGAGCTGTTATGAATGTGAGCTTTTCATGTTGTGCTCTCCAGGCTAAAGAACAGGGCATTCATCTGCAATCCGTGCTGACACTGACAGAGGCATCAAGTGGTTTGGCAGGCCTGCAGTGATTCATCCTCATCACGATTCAACACGTAGCCTTCTGCTGGATAACATGAGCAGGGATATGTGTGGGTCCCTGATTCAATCTCCTCTACACACACACACACACACACACACACACACACCAAACACTTGCACATGGGAGGAAGATACATTTTAATGTCTAAGGTAAAGAGGAATGTATTGATTTTCTCAACATCTGCATTGTACTTTACCCTTTGTTAAGCATATTTCTTATACATTGATCAGCCATAACATTAATACCACCTGCCTAATATTGAGTGTGTCCCTCATGCTGCTGAAACAGCTCTGACTATGCTGCACTGTGTGTGCTGACCCCTTTCTATCACAGTCAGCATTCATTACATGCATCAATGAGCCTTGGGTGGCCATGACCCAATTTACCACTTTTTCTTTCTTGGATCGCTTTTGCTATAGACTAACTACTGCATACCAGGATGCCATGTTGGAGATGATATGACTCAGTCATCTAGCCATAAAAATAAAGTCCTTATCAAAGTGCAGTGAAAACACCAGTGCAGTCTAAGTGAGATCCCCCTGCATGCTTGCTCAAACTACATCAATTAAGATGGTGCAGACTTGTGCATGTGGTTTAGGACAGAATCTGTTTTTGTGGCAACATCCATCATAAATATGGAGGAATATGACCCAAGATCTGTCTCCTCCAGCCCTGGTGTTGTCTATAAAAGTACATTTTCATTTTTTGAGCTGTTGAGGAAAGTTCTGAAGCGACTAGTGCTTTTTAGTGTTTGTTACCTATATCCAGGGATAAACTGATGAAGCAAAATTTGGAACCAAACATCAATTACAGTAAGTGAAAACTTGGTAACTGATTCTTAACCAGACCACTCCTATTACGCATGTGTTCTCAGACACATTCCTAGGCTCTATGAGATGGTGTACACTACATTTTTCCTCAATCCTTATGTGCTGAGAGTTGAGCTGGAACAAAAATGACCATCTGGGAGGCTCTGATGCCTTGAAAATCACTCATTTTAAAGCTCACAAAAAATCCCATGAAGACAACCCTAAATAATGAGTCTGGCCGTTCAACTGGCCCCTTCTCCTTAGCCCCTACTCTCTCATGCTCTCTTGAAGGTCAAATGAAAAGCCACAGGTGTAATTAATATTGGTGGAATCGGAACCATAGCCATGACCCTGGGACAAAGATTCATTGATAATAAACTACTTTCTGACCAATTGGGAGCATTTTGTTTACTGAAGGTATCTTCCTTTCCTTGGCTTTTATTGTGTAGACAGCTGTGCACTCTGCTTGTCTCTGTGTCCTGGGGAGATTCAAGTATCATGAGTTCATGAGTTTCCTCTCACAAAAGCATATGTTTTAGTATTAATTTCCTATGATTTGTTTAGCATAAGGGTCCCATTTAATTGGATATTTTTTGCAGTAACGTGAAAGGAGATGTCTTTCAGATAGGAGAACTCCTATATCTGTCACGTTCGGCGGTGATTTAGGAAGTAAGTGCAGGCTAAACGGTTAAATAACGATTTATTTTAAAGTGAACAAACAAACACGAAAACAGGAAAACTAAACAGGGCATGAACACGAAACACAACTAGGCACGACATGGCAGGAACACATGAGAAACAACAGTTGACCGACACAGACAGCACCAAACAAGGGGTTTAAATAATGAACATAAATTACCACCACCTGGGACTACGAACGGAAACAGCTGACAGGGGCGTGGCTAGATGAAAACGAGGGCAACCAAAACACAAACACATGGACAACACGGGGGCGTGTACGTTACAATGTGTGTATGGGGCAGAGTTAAACCTTCATGTGATATATTATATCAGTATATTTAGTATGCAAATGTCAAGCATATTAACATGCATTTTTACCTGCATTTTTAACATGCATATTCACTGCTGACTGTTCACATTGTTTGAATGTCAAATAACCTGAATTATAAATAAATTCACAGTCAGAGACACATCTAGAAATTCCATAAGGCCTGAAGCAAAGGTTCCCAGGACTCTAGTCCTAAAGATTTAGAACGTCTGCATTTGTTAGCTGTGGCCCTAATTTAAAACACCTGATTCAGGTAACGTAGGCCTTTAGGGGTGTCTGAATACGAGAGCCAGAATTGCTGCATCTGAACTCTCCAGGGTGGTCGATCATGATCGGAGTCAGTCACTCCTGGCCTAAAGTGAATTTTTTGGAAACCATACGTGACTGGATTTAAGGCTTGGCCCTGAAGTCCTCATTGATGGGAAAGTGCACTTGGCTGTATTAGACATGTGTTTCAGTGACTTGAATGCCTTACAACGGTACATTTAGTAAAGGAAAATATTTTCCTGAGGTTTAACATCCCTTACTCGCATTGTTTTGATCTGGGTCAGTGTTAAGAGTCTGAGTGCCTCAATCAGCAACAAGGGAGAAGAGTTCATTGTCACTGGATAGTGTACAATCACAGGAAGACCATGTCAATCACAGGCTTTTTCTCGCCGCGCCACACTGCGTTATCTTGTTTCTGCACTGACCTGCACTGAGACTTCCTCTTGTTGATAGCGGTGCTCCCCTGCAGCCTCGTATCATCAGGCCCCTGGCTCTGCCACAACTAAACGTGGGGTTTCTGCAGCCTTCCCTGTGACTAATCTCTGCACGTTCCATTAGGGAACGCATGGCATTGAGGATTGTTTTGTCTCAGCTGAAGCGAGGAGGAGGAGACGAGCTTATATGAATAATTGCTTGGAAACAGATGATGCTAAGTGGTTCTTTCTTAAGCCCTGAAGAAATATTAAGTTCTTACAGCCCTGGAGGACAAAAGGCACATTTAGCACAGTGCATTTAGAGCACCGCTCACACGAATAATGAGCCATTTTCAGAACTCCATTTCAAAAGTCTTTTACTCTGTGGAAAGATGAGCTCCCTTAGACTCTCAACAGCCCTTGAATGAACTTGACTAACTGTCAGACTGTTAGTTATTAAAGGGACCCCATATGGACCCTCCTTTTTCACTCCAGCATCCAGGTCCTTTGAGGATATTGGAGCTGGAAGGGCCAAAATAAATATTTTATACTGGTTAGCACGTTCTTGATCTGGCGTTTTGCAGCAATGAAATGTCTCCTTTTAGCAACAAGGCTAAGAATCCAGGCTTCATTCTTCCTGTTTATATGCATACAAATATATAAATATGTGTATATATGTTTTTTGCTTCGACCAAAAAGCCATTATTATCTCCCGGGAAGCTGCTGACAGGTTTAGTTTTAAGCTGTCAAAGATGCCATGGTGGAACTCAAGCTATTTTTAAGGCCTTTACAGTGTCAGGTTCGGCCTGCATGTATATCCCCAAGTCATTTTTACTACACCGAGCTGTCATACGGCCTGTAGTACCGGCACTGGAGTCACACAGAGGCATGGGAGGAGCTCAGGTTTCATGCACCCTGCTATGTCCTGCCTTTATCCCTCCGTTCACACTTCCTGTTTGGGCCTCCAAACATGGTGCACCTGTCTCCATGAGGGATCACAAACCTTCAATCGTCACTGAGCCCGCTGGCTGACGCACATCAGCTTCTGCCGTGGAACTTTGCTTCATGAGAAACTGACAGAAGTTGGCACTGTGCCGCATGCACTAATTTGTTCTTGCCAGACTGTAGGATCTGGCAATGTTATTTCTGGTAATTTAAGGATGTATCACTGGTTCACTTTGTGCTGATTTAGGCCCTGTCCACATCTTTTGGCCTCTGGTCCACATCAAAAACAGAGGACATTCTCCATTTTATTGGATGACATGTGGCTATTAACTGGATTTCTGTATCTTTAGCAATTTGGGGGAATTTAAGATTGATAACATAATTAAAATAGAAAACGTTCACGGGAGGCCTAGTGCTTATCACCTTGCCCTTGCAAACAGAAGGTTGCAGTTTCAAGTCTCTGCCCGAGGTACCACTAAGGTACCCTTAAGCAAGGTACCGTCCCACAACCCGGCTCCCCTTGTACTTCACATAGCTGCCCACTGCTCCACGTGTGATGAGTCACATTTCGTTGTGGTGCAATTTGTGTGTGATTGAGTGTGTTCACAATGACAAATCACTTTAATTGTAATTCATTTGGTTTTACTTTTTCATTAAACCATAGTGCAAAGATGTCAGAATCTACTGCAATCACTTTTAAATGAGGCGTATACAAAAATATTTTGCGATTTGTTGATCACCGACCGACATCAAATTGGTTAAAATGGTTTTTTCTGGCAGAAACATGACTCTGAATGTACATATCAGTGTACAAAATACAATATGAAATACACTTAGCAAAACTGTAGAAACTGGGACTATAGCTACCTGAAACAGAAATATAAATTGCATGTAACATTTATTTCTATAAGCTTAAAATGATCTTAAATATAACAATAAAAGTTAACTTTATTTAGTTAAACTGCATAGAGAAAACAGGGACAGTTTTCCTAAAGACTTACAGTTCATTTCCAGTTATATGTTGCAAGTTGGGATTTCACACTTCAAAAAGTGATATACTGCCAGGAGAAACAAACTTTTGTCTGGTTGAGATGTCGAGCCATTTTTACTTGTTTTAGAGTAAATGAAAACTTTCTTTACACACATTTCTATTTGAATTACATAGTGAGGCTGAGGTGGGAAAATTTGTAGAAGTAGCCATGACTTGCGGCTCATCTTGACCTCTTGTTGCCAATTTTGCAGTAAATTACGTACAACCTTAAATCAGAAAAAGTTGGGAGGGTATGAAAAACGCAAATAAAAAAAGAAAGTAGTGATTTATAAATTTACTTTGACTTGTATTTCACTGCAGACAATATGAACACAAAATATGTCATGTTTGTCTTTTCAACTTCATTTCATTTGTAAATATGTTGTGAAAAGGAACGGCAACATTACAAAGTGGTAAATGCTTTACTGTCCCAACTTTTTCTGGAATGTGTTGCAGGTCTGAATGACAGGAAAGGATGTATATTTACAAATGAAATTGAAAAGACAAAACATGACATATTGTGTGTTCATATTGTTTGCAATGAAATACAAGTCAAAGTAAACTTAGAAATCACGACTTTTTTTTATTTTATTTGCGTTTTCCATACCGTCCCAACTTTTTCTGATTTGGGGTTGTAGAAATAAGTACCACTTAGGTACCCTTCAGCAAGGCATGGACCTACTACACCCCGGGTGCTGATGATAGCTGCCCCCTGCTCCACGTGTCCACGTATGATGGGTTAAATGCAGAGGTCACGTTTCCTTGAGATGCACTTTGTGTGCTTGTGTTTGCAATGACAAATAAGTCACATTCACTTCAAAATTGTCTACAGCTGGATGCTGTTTGTAGTTAG
Source organism: Arnoldichthys spilopterus (assembly GCA_037974385.1). Classification (NCBI taxonomy): domain Eukaryota; kingdom Metazoa; phylum Chordata; class Actinopteri; order Characiformes; family Lepidarchidae; genus Arnoldichthys; species Arnoldichthys spilopterus. The sequence goes on from JBBPDA010134570.1 coordinate 15,217, forward strand.
CTCATGTTAAAGCTTAGTCTAAGCCTTTGCATAGAAACAATATGTGCAACCATGGCTGAAGGTTTGTCCAGTTGCAGTTCTGTAAGTGCATTAATGAGCTATAATTCCACTGGTCTGCCAAAGAGTGCATCTCAGAAATACTGGTGGTGTGCTCCCTGAAGCATTGCTGGAGCACTGGGCTCCATTCCCTACAGCTTTAAACCCACCATATGTATGGGACAGAAGGGAAAGCCTGGCCCCCATCTCAGATATCAGCACCTGTCTTTGCCCTGGCCCCCTCACGGCCGCACACACAAGGGACAGCAGAGAAGTGCCCACCATTTCCCAGAATGCAGAGGTCAAGCGTCCCATGACAGCATGTCCTCAGTGTGTGGTGTTTGTGCTCCTCAGAGATATGACAGACTTCTTAAACAGAGATGCAGGCTTCGACGTGTGCTGTCATCACACTTCCCTTGTAAAAGGACTAATTTAGTGTTCCCAACCCCGGTTCTGGAGGACACTCCACCTTCAGCCCAGGAGAGACTTGTTAATTAGCTGATTAACTGTTATCAGGTGTGTTGGGAAAATGTGCAGAGCAGGCGGCCCTCCAGGACTTGGGCTGAGAAACATGGAATGGTTGTCTATTAAATCAGTCGACTAGTGGAGGATGATGCCTAAAACACATCAGCAGAAGAAACAGCAGTCAAAATATCAAAATTGTTAAGCAAAGAAATATCAAGTACAAATGCAAAGTGACTATTTGTCATTGTGAACACATTCAAGCACCACAACAAAATGTGACCTCTGCATTTAACCCATCACACATGGAGCAGCTATCAACAATGTCCAGGGAGCATGCTCAAGGGAACCTCAGTGGCGTCTGGGTCGGCAAACTGCAGGTCCCAAAGGCAGTGTCCTAACCACTAGACCTCCACTGTCCACTAAATAAGGAACACTTCACGAGTTTGCGAGTCATCCTTGCGCAGGGGCCATGCTAATCTTCTCTGTATTGTTTCAATTTTAGTATATGTGCTGCCGTAGCAAGCTAGGACTTCACTGGTGTGGAAGTACTACTTAAACATTCCAAAAGTAAAATACAAGAAATTTGGTGAAGCTACTTTTTGTTTTTATGCACCAAAGATCTGAAACAGCCTGCTCTTAGATATTTGTCAAGCTTGTTCTCTTTGTTTTTTTATCTAAGCTTTTAGTTAGTTTAGTCTTGTCTTGTATTTGCATGACTATATTTGCTTTTCCTTTAAAGCACTTTAAAGGTGCATTCAGATGTATAAAAGGTGCTGTATAGTTATTATTATAAACCCTTTAATTTTATTTGGTTGAGCCCATTCTGATTCACTGAACTTCACTAAACCTGATTGTTCCATCTCTACCGCTTGGTTTAGGTCAGTTTTGGTGAAAAAAATCCATTGGATTTTACTGTGTCTTTAATAAGTAGACCTTTTCAGTGAACTTCACTATCACACATTTAAGAAAGGATTTCTGAATTTTTTTGAGATTTTTTTTTTTTTTTTATCTTTACTAATTTGTCTATGTATTCTGAGTTTTATGGTAAATCTCAAATGTTTGATTGAAGCCCAAATATAAAAAAAATGAAACTTTTTTTGCCCCAAATGAATATAAAATGCAAATCTAAATCTTTTTTACTGCTTTTTTTCTTGGTGTGGCCATTATAGAGTTAAGATGACACTGATTGTATTAGCAATGTGTGTATGTAGTATATGTATATATGTATATATATATACACACGTACATACACACACAATATTAATCCCCAGAGCACAAACATACCTGGGACAGTGGGTAGGGAGTGCTCATGGTGTTGGGGATTATATTCCTTGCTAACCTTTAGGCCATGGCTGTTCCATTTCACTCCAAGCTGTGTTACACCACATTACCAAACGAGTCTTCTTCATCATGTTGTTCTGAGAACTGTCTGCTTTAGCAATTTGACTAACAACAAGCCGACCCATCTGTCTCTTTCTAGCTCTGGATTGTCCTCAGCGGTGTTAACACCTGTGGCTCCTTCAAAATAATTGTTAGTTTCTCTCTTTCTCACCTTTCTCTCTTCTTGCTCCACCGTTATCTTGTTTCTTGACCATATTTGCTTGCTGTTTCTCTTTGGGTACACTTTATTAATCTTTAGCCTTAGCCTGAAACCTACTAACTCCTACCTGAAGCCTAGTTTGTTTTTAGCATTAGCCATTAGCTTTGAGAAGGAATATTCTGAAATGTGTGGCAGTGATAGTGTGCAGTTTACATCTGCTGGACTGTGTGCCTTTGGGATCAGAGTTTCTGTGCCTGAAGGCTGATCTACAGTTGTACGTAGGCTCTACATTGTAGACTAGAAGTAATGTTAATAGTTATGCTAGCATGACCGTGTGCTGAATCAGAATCCAAATTACAAGCACTTTTAGCCCACTCGAACATCCGTCAAGATAAATTACTTTGGTTCCATTAAAGGGTGTGAATTCATACGACAAAGCTTCTTACATCACTGTAAACAATACCCCAACACTTTCTAATTAGATTAAAGTGAAAGTGGCTTATTTGTCATTGTGAACACACAATGTGCACCACAAAAAATGTGATCTCTGCATTTAACCCATCGCATGTGCACACATGGACACATCAACAGCCCCCGAGGAGCAGTGTAGTGGCGTGGTACCTTGCTCAAGGACGCCTCAGTGGTACCCGGGTTGGGACTTGAACTTGTGACCTACTGATCACAAGGGCAAGGTCCTAACCACTAGGCCTCTACTGTCCAAGATTAGATTGAAATTGCAATTTCAATATTAAAATGATAATTTATTCATTGCTATTGTAGGCTAGGGAGTGGGATACACAGAAGTATAAAGTGGCCTTAAACTGGCCTTAAGAAAAAAAAGAGCAAGTCTCTCACATCTTCAAACTAGAGCTTAGTTTGTTTTCACTGATGTCCCTAATACCAGGGCACTTTTTTATACTGACGACTAGTCAACGTTTTTAAGATTACTAAACGAACTACATTAAAATCACATTTAAAATCTCAAGTTCGGCAACTCCAGGTTTGATATGCTATTTAAATGTGGTTATTTTATTTTTATTTCCATTTTAAATACATTTTTACCTACTTTATTACTCAGAATTATATTTACATACAAAGTATGTATAAATTTGCACTTACATTCACTCAGTACCAAAAACATGGTAAACATATATAGTTAATAGGAATAGTTTCCACTAAATTAGACTTTACCCATAATTCATAATTCATGAATGTCTGCATATTCTTACATAAATAGGTTCATTTCCCACACAGCAAGCAAGAAAAAAGACTCTACATTTGGTCGTCTCTTCTGACCATATTAAGAAGTGTAATATGTGATCTCCAGACATCGGTTAAGTTTGATCCTTCATTACGTCAAGAAAACTTGTTTATGCTAGGCTGCGTCACTTTGCTCCATGCCAAACATGCTGGGAATCTCTGCATAATCTCTGAGTTGTATTCCGTGACTTGCCTAAGCTTTCTGGAGGAGCTGTGCAGCGTATAAAATGTTTATCTGTACCAGGATGCCAAACAAGCCTTAGCTGGGAGGAATCAAATCGTGATCCCATTACAGATTAGCCACGCTTGAAAACAGCTTGAACAGGGATTTATAAAATGCTCAACTTTTAAGACGATAAGCTTATGCAGATGAGCTGTGCTCCTCAGTTCCAGCTCTGAGGAGACAAAAAGCATGGCGCGAAATGGATTTGGGTTTTTCCTGCACTGTGACACTTCGACTATTAGAGCCAAGTACTAATAGAGCAGAACCACTACAAAAGGGTCTTGCAGCAATTAGAAATGGGCTGTAGTTCTACAAATCCATAACACTTAGGTGGGAGATTGAATCAGATCCCTGATGATGCCACAGCCGTCATCGCCAGAATAACTGGTCTAATAAAGATACTGATCCATATTTCACTAATACAGTGAAGGATGAAGCTCAAAACCCACATTTTGCGACAGACTGATTACTGCCCTCCACAGGTAACATACAGAGTTGCAGTCTGGACTACAGGTTGATGTTAAACCAAGGGAAACGAACGCAAATGTAATGTCATGCTGAAGTCAGTCATGTGCCCCTACAAATTGCCTGTGACACTCAGAGCGCATTCATTTTCCCAAAATTCGAATGCTCGTGTGGACTGGGCCTAAATGTAGCATCTAGAAGTTGATAACAAGCGTTAGAATCAATAGTCACTCAAGAAAATACCATAAGTACTCTTCATTAAGGTGAGGTGGACTTGTGAATTATTACTGACTTCCACGGCTGGACTGGGACAAAATATCGGCCCAGGCATTTTGAGCTGAGACCGGCCCACCAGGTACTGATGGAAAGACAATGAAGCCTGTTATTCTATACAGTAGGCTACTTACTTAGTGTAAACCAAAAGGCTGCTTGGTCTAGTTCATTAGAAATTAGGCAAATATATTTTTTTAATAAAAACAAAAATAAATCATGTGAAAAAAGAGAATGTGACAAATGCAATTTAATAAATCTTTATTAGTTTCAAGTACAAGTGGCCCCATACTCATGCTATAGCATAGTTAAAACCTCAAGGCCACATTTTGCCTGAAAGATTAGCCAAGGCCCACAAGAACATTTTATTATTTATAATATTTTTTTTATTTAATGAAAACTGCCCACATACAAAATACAGGTAATTAATGTCCACAAGGGTTTGCTGTTAAAATGTAGTAAAATAAAGTTAGAGTTACAAAAAAAATATAGAATAGAATATTAATTTTACAACGTAAACATTAAGTGTAAAATGTGTACAGATCTGTATAGATAAAAGATCCAATAGATCGCTATACATGCTGAAAGTGCAAAGTGACATGATTGTAAACATATACTTGAAACATGAATGGCACTGTGTACCAGTGTTATTGATCAGTCCAGGCTGTTAGAGCAGTTGTGGTTGTGTAACCTGATATAGGAGGTCAAATCCTAAATCAATTACAAATCCTAATTTGTTTAAATCTAAATTATATCTGCAAGTGTAGAGGGTTTGTGATTAGCCTAATCAGCTGAGTCTCTCCCCACGTTCAAGAAGCGACTCAAGACTCAACTGTTCTGCACCCACCTCAGCACATAAGCCTAGTGGTCACATATGAACTATTGCCACCCCATAACCAACCAGACGTCATCCAGAGAATAATCCTCCACTTAGTTTTACTGTAGCACTTGTCAACTGTTATATTGTAGTAGTTAGTGTACGCACTTGGCACATGTATTTATTGTAGTTGTTCTCTATAGTTACTGTAAGCACTTGGCATATGTATTTATTATAGTAATTGCGTCTGTTATTTTCTATATTTTACAACTACGAGAAATGCACTGGTCTTCTTATGGCACCACCTTCAGTGTTGCTCTATGCAGCGCGAATGCTTGATTGTTTCCTGTCCTGGAAGTCGCTTTGGATAAAAGCGTCAGTCAAATGAATAAAGGTAAATATAAAAATCGTTTTTTTTCACTTGAATATTTTTTCTCTGTTGAGTTTCAGCTTTTTCTGTTCTTAAAAAATACTGCATAGTGCGCTGACTGATCTGAGATCATTTGCGTGTGCGAGGGGGGATGGTCGACACCCACACATCGCTGTGGTGATTGGCTAAAGGGCTGTACATGTAAATTACGGCTACCTGGCCACTGGACCGAGTTATTGTCTGTCAAAGCTGGACCAGTCAGAAGCTGACCCGAGGCAGTCCTTGTATATTTTTGAACGTATCTCCGCCTAGGAACATTCCAGAACCTTGCGGGAGGGCTCTTCAACAACAAAAAAAGGTGCCGTATACGGTACGGATCGCGCCCCTGCGCCCCAGGTCGTTTTAACTGACGAAAGTAATACAATTGATTGACATAAGATTGACAGCCGAGGCCCAAGAGGGAGGGGACCTCGGCCCTGGGCTGTAATTGGTCTAGCCCATAATCAATCATGTCTAATGGGCCGATCTATCCATCTTGTGTACCAATAGGAGACTAATACCATCCATCATTAGTTATAAAAAATAAAAGACCTAGCCGGCCCAAAATTACCATGGGCCCACCCGGTATGCCCCGATGGCCAGTCCAGCACTGCTGACTTCTAATGTTTGTTATCCTCGCTGCTCTGGTTCTAATTTAAAATCTTGACTCCAAACATGTCTTGGCTGGTCTATCTGGAGTAAGATATTGGGTGGGGTTTGTTGGTAGGGGGTCTTTGGGGTTTTAAAAACAATCCATCTGTGTCACTTTCAACGTCAGCACAGCTTATTAAATTTTCATTAAAATTATATTAATGTATTCAGTCAGTAGAGGCCACAAGAAAGAATGGTGGTCACGCTTGATGTCACTGGGAGCAATCTGAAAATGTCTTGAAGAAATTTTAAAGTTTAAAACACACATTTTATGGTAGTGTGTTTGATCACATAACAAATATGACTAGGCCTTGACCCCCTAGATGCACACTTACTACCATCCCATAAGAAATCCGTAGGTGCAGACTAATGTGTAAAAAGATTCATTGTCATTTTTGTGCATTTTTGTGTACTTGTTTGTCTTTTCCAGATGACAGAAAAAAAAAATTATAACATGTGTACTATGTATGTGATATTATATTTTTGCTATGTCACTCACCCACTTTTATATGGTATTACTCTTTTGGTTTAAAAAGTTTAGAACATACATTTCATGGTAGTGTGTTTGAATGCATAAAAAATATGACTGGGCCTTGACCTCCAGGTCTAAGGAGACCCTCGCTGCACAGGATGCACAGGCGCCAAAGTTGTGTGCTTTTCCTATCTTGGTCCTATATATGATAGCTAAGGAAATGAGGAGAAGGGAGGGTCTTGGAGCAGTAACAACAATTACCGGGAGTGTACTGCATTTGCCAGTGTGTCTAGGAGAGCTTCTAACTACTCCAGGAGGCTCTAGAGGGTACTAGTATGAAGTTGCTTATCAGCAGAGTAAACAGTTGTTTAAATTGTTGAAAAAACAACAATTGAGCTTTTCCCATTCAGCTGGCCTGGGGGAATATGGAACCAGGGGCTTCTGATGTGATGAAAAGATGTTGTAAGCAGTTTCTCTCCTTGGGATTTATGTACGTTCTAAATTTAAAACCAAGATCTAGATCTGTCATTGGAACACTGCGTTTTTCTTGTTCTCTCATGCAGAGCGTCTATGTATACACACAGGCAAGACCACCAGGATTGACACCTGACCACCAACAAGAGTTGGTGTCACATTTCTCGGGTAATTTAGGAAGTAGACGCAGCTTCTTGAGTGAAATAACGATTTAAACAATTTATTTTAAC
>JBBPDA010134606.1:0-22518 GCA_037974385.1 Arnoldichthys spilopterus
GGAGAAAGAGAGAGGGAGAGAGAGAGAGAGAGAAAGAGAGAGAGAGAGAGAGAGAGAGGAGAGTGAGGGGAGAAAGTAGAAAAGAGAGTGAAAAGAAAGAAAAAATGAGGCACAGGGAAACAAAAAGAAAGTTAAAGTGAGAGAAAGAGGGAGAGACAGTGAAAAAAGAGTGAAAAAGAGTGCAAAAAGTAAGAGGGTGGAAGAGAAAGAAATAGGAAGAGAGAGAAAGAGGGTGAGAATAAGAAAAATAGAGAGAGTGAGTAAGGGAGATAGTGAAAGGGAGAGAGTGAAAGAGAGTGAAAGGGAAAAAGAGGGAGAGAGAGAAGGAGGAGAGTGAAGGTAGAGAGAGAATATTGTTTGTAACTGTTAGCTGCTATGTGTTATTTCTTCTTTGCTAAATGAATGAACGATACATAGATTTGTCTGGTCTCATAGAAGTGTGTGTGTGTGTCTGTGTGTGTGTGTGTGTGTGTGTGTGTGTGTGTGTGCGTGTGCGTGTGTGCGGAACTGTACATGCTTTAGTGTCCGTTTGTAAGTCAGGAAGGCTGAGATGTGCGTTTTCTCAGCCAATCGCTATGAAATGCTCACACAGAGAGTTCTGTTGTAAATGCACTTAAGCAGATTAGCTGGCGGAGCGTGTAGCGCGACGATGTTGTGGTTTTTAGTTCTGAAGAGGGAGGAGGATGATTTGATTAATGAGCTAAATCAGCAGGACGTTTTCACACAAATCTCTGTTGCCCCACTGATTTCATTCCTTGAATGTTCTTCAGCAACATCAACCAACTTCAGTGTGCTCATGTACCAACAAGCGCAGGATTGTTGTTTAAAATGATTAAAGTGGATGCATTAATTAGCATTGTTCCTTGTTTACATTGGTAATTTAAGTTTTGAGTTAACTATGCTAGCTTTATTATTGAACTCTGTATCTCCATCCCAAATGCCTTTTTTCACATTGTGTTTAAAGCATCTGTGCTACTCAGTTCTGTGACTAGGGCTGATTTATGGACTAGTATCTCCTGTTCTAGTGTATAGTAGTGTTTATAGAGGTGTTTATGGACTAATATCTCCTATACTAGTGTATGAGAGCATTTATTAAGTTGTTTATGGATGAATATCTCATATTCTACTGTTTAAGAGCATTTATCATGATGGTAATGGAATAATATCTCTTATTATTCTGTATTAGAGTGTTCATCATGATGGTTATGGACTAATATCTTCTATTATAGTGTATAAGAGCATTTGTTAAGATATTTTTGGAGTAATATTGCCTATTCTTGTGTATTAGAATGTTTATTAAGATGGTTATGGACTAATATCTCCTTTTCTAGTGTATAGGAGTGTCTATTGAGGTGTGTATGGACTAATATTGCCTATTCTACTGTATAAGAGCATTTATTAAGATTTTATGAACTAAAATCTTCTATTCTAGTGTATAGAAACAATTACAGAGGTTTTTATGGACTAATATCTCCTGTTCTAGTGTATAGGAGTGTTTATTGAAGTGTTTAATGGACTGATACCTCCTATTCTAGTGTATAAGAACATTTATTAAGATGTTTATGGACTAATATCTCATATTCTAGTGTACAGGAGAAATTATTGATATTTTTATAGACTAATATCTCCTGTTCTAGTGTATAAGGATGTTTATTGAGGTGTTTGTGGACTAATATTCCCTATTGTATGGTAGTGTTTATATAGGTGTTTATGAATGAATACTACCACATTCTGGTGTATAGGAGTATCTATTGAGGTGTTTATGGATTGATATGTCCTATTTTATTGTACAGAGACAATTATTGAGGTGTTTGTGAATTAATATCTCCTGTTCGAGTGTATAGGAGCATTTACTGATGTGTTTATGGGCTGATATCTCTTACTGTGTAGTCATGTCTATTGATGTATTTATGATCTAATATCTCCTATTCTAGTGAGGTGCTGATATATCTTATTCTAGTGTAAATGAGTGTTTTTTGAGGTGGTTTATAGACTAATATCTCCTAATCTAGTGTACAACAGTGTCTTTTGAGATGCTGGTGAACTATTTCTCCTATTCTAGTGTACAGAAGTCCTTATTGAGGTGGTTTATGGACTAATATCTACTATTGTAGTGTCTATAAAGGGTTAATAAAGCTGGCTGTTAGTAGAGCTCCTGGGGACGAGAGTTGGCTCCTAATTTGTGGTGTAAATCTGTTTTTTTGGACTGAGACAGTAGACTGTAGCTAATAGGCTGCTTTCTGAAGGTTGAAGTTGTCCTTTTTGCTGCGGTTCAATGGATGTATTCCCTGTTGAACGGTTTTAGAGCCTTTTATGCCACGTTTTCCCCTTTGCTGTCTTTGTAAAGAAAACTTCTCCCTTCGTGTTGGAACAAACCCCAGCCTAATCACCCTGCTCTGAAACACCAGAGAGAACTGCCCCAGAATGCAGCTGAGGAGTAAATAACACCACATGGGGCTGAAACATCACTTTAAAGGGCAAGTCCAGAAAACAGGAGAGGCTAACAGGAAGTATGATGCAGGGCAAGCTTATACATAAGAACAATAAAAAACATGCAGTGGTCAGAAAAAGCATCAGGTAAACAGGAATAACTTAACACAACGCTCTCTCTCCCTCTCTCAATCAGGGACAGCCTTATGACAATCTTGGACTGCCTTCTGACCAATTGGGGACTGCCTTCTGACTACCTGTGGACTGTCTTTTAACCAGTCTAGGATGGCCTTCTATTCAATCTAGGACTGCCTCCTGACCAATTGGAAACTGTCTTCTGACCAATCTAGGATGGCCTTTTGACCAGCCATGGACCGGTTTAAGTCTGTTTGTGTTAAGACCCTTGTCTGCTCCACATGAGGCTGACTGTGAAAACCTGATTAATAGATGGTGTTCATATGTGTGTGTGGGTGGGGGGGTTCGCTTGTGTATTTAGTGCAAGAGCCCTGTTTTACATGCTTCCTGAGACAGACCTCATGGTACATCGTTTCAGTCTACTTTGTTGCCACAGTAACAGAGAAAGTGGCTGATGATACAGTAGAACTTGTAAACCTGGCTAACATGCTGCTGGCCCAAGTTTATTACTCGTATTTATGACTTTGTCAGCCACTTCAGCGCAGCCTCCCTGGTAAATTTGGACGTTTGTGAGTTTACAAGGACCAAGTGGACCATATCTGCCCTCGCTGTTTACTGGCTGCTCTTGGGAAACCCCTCTGATAATGCTTCATTTTTACTGTACTGCACACACACACAGCACACAAATATATTTCTGGCTGTTCTCCAAGCATTTACACAATGCTGAGGGGGCTGAACTTAACAAGCTCAGGATCCTTCAGGGAGCCCAGAATTCCTGCACATTAGGAAACATTACAAACCATCTTCTGATCTGAGTGTTCAGAGGTTTCTGGACATTAGGACTTGCCCGAATACCTCCTTACATTGGTACTGAAAGGTTTTTTTTGCAGATACAGCCCACTCCAAATGTTCAAATAATACTAAGAAATATTTATGGAATCCACATCGCCTCATTTCTGAGTGTAGCACTTTTCCCATGGCTGCTAAAGCTAAAAAAGCAGAGATGCAAAAAAAAAAAATCATGTGTGAGAGCTTCTTATATTATTATACTATAGTGCTAAGAGCAACATTTACGATAAGAGGCTGGTGTGTCAACACAACAAGTGTGATGAAAAATTTCAGGCCGGCAAGTATAGTGATCCCAGCCTGCCTGGTCCTTGCGGAGGGCTTCCACTCAGCTCTCCTGAAGCGTACATTACCATCTTTTAAAAGCTGTGTTTGAATGAAAGGCTACAGTTGTGGCTTATCTAGCAACATAAGGTGCGCATTTATTGATGCAATGTTGACCACTACTGGAGATATGTTGAAGTAATAATAGTACCTAAAATTGTTTCAGTTGTAAAAGCTAAAAACAATATTTAAAATTAAAGAGTGCCGAATTTTTAGTGAACGTTTAGGTCTAGTTGATTTAGGGCATTATCTTGTAGATTAATGAGGCTGTATGTAGGTTTGTTTGGGGAAGAATTCTTGGATTATTTTGTGATTAATAAAACTTTCTTCAAGTCTAGCATAAAACTCATTTTTTCATTTTTTTTCAGCAAGCTTCCTGAAGCATAGGAAACAAATTAAGCCCTAAAATGTAATTAAAGAATTCTGCTTTACTCTCACTCCCTTCTGTCCAGTTCATCCCAAACAGCTGGATGAATTTAAAGTATCGGAACTGTGCTTCTGAATCTACTGCTGAGTTATTTTTATCTACTGTTGTGGCTTTTTATTTTACTGTGTCTTTGTTTTTTGCCTTTTTTGATATCAATAACATTGTCTTTAGGTCTGTAGGTGAACTGTGGGTTTTTTTGGAGCTTAATAAGGCGGTGAGATCAGGCTAAATGAGAAAATGTTGGCGAGTGATGGATGCACAAGCATTTTTGGTATATTGTATCTTTTAGCCTGTGTATGTGTACAAGATAACTATACTTAACTGGTCCTGTTTATGACCATATTTAATGCTCTTGGTGCTGACCTGAAATCAGTTTTCACCTTTCTCCAGCCTTTCTCTGCTGCATTACCAAAGAACGGTTTATAAGGTTTATTCTCTGCATTATAAGAGCAGACAAAAAAACAAACAGGCAGACAGGGACGGCTGCTGGGGCTCTGTTGAGGCTTTTATTTCCTCTGTAGCGAAGGGCTTTATTCACTCCACACATATTAAGGTAGGGTTATACGACCCGTGTGAAATGGTTCTTGGCGTGGGATGGATGTATGCGGGAAAGTGTTGTAATTGGAAAGAGGGTAAGGGAAAAACTCCTCATCAAACTTCACATCTGCTGTGTTTGTTACCTAGGGATTTCTGACTGTGGGTTGTTCCCAAGCACCCACTGCTTATTAGCAGCTGTTTCAGGAACTGCGTCAGAGGACTGAAGGAATTTCAAATGAAGTGTCTAATGGTGGATTTCTGCAGAAGGAACTGATAAAGGAGACTCGAGCATGACAAATCTTGGTTCCACTGGAAACCATGAAAAAATTTCAACTACATAGCGATGGCATAACATCTTTATAAATCAGTAGTTGAATAAACAGCTTATCGTCATTGTCAGAACAAAACCATGTCTCTCCAGAAAAGAAACTCTGCAGGAGAAGGACACTCTTAGATTTCAATGCAAATTTATATAAGAACATTTAAACTTGGTCGTTTTGTAAAGTTTACACTGATTAGCCATAACATTAACACCACTGACCGGTAAAGTCAGAGCATCTCCAAATCGAAAGGTGTTGTGGAGTGTTCCAGGTGTGCAGTAGTTAGTACCTACCAAAAGTGATGAAGAATTTGTGAATCAGTGACACGGTCATTGGAACCCAAGGCTCACTGATGCATCTGGGGAGTGAAGGCTAGCCCATGTGTTTTTATTGCACTTCTGTGGTTTAAAAAGCGATTGCTGACTCTGATTGAGATCTCAGAACACACAATCACTACAAGTGCACTACAATCAGAGTTTCGTCAGTATGAGAGAGACCTACTGAATATTAGGCAGGTGATCATAATGTTATGGCTAATCGATGTTTATAATTCTGTAAATAATAAAATTTGGACAATTTGTTAAGAGCAACAGATAATTGCAAAGGATGCAAACAAACGAAAAATGACAAAAATGGAGATACAAGGATTTATTCTAACAGTGACGTAATGCTCATCATTGCAAGATGACATTGCACAAAAGTTTCATGGAGTAAATGACATCTTATTGATATAAGTGTTTAATGCAGAAACCTTTACTTTTTTAACTGCTACACTACTATCTTCATTAGCGCCTCTATGTGATTTCCTGTGTTGTGTTAACATCAACCATGTGTTCCAGCAGTGGGTTCAATACTATTTATGAAAGACTGGACAATTGAAGCATGCAAGACATTCAGTAACACATTCTTTACTTTTTATACTGCAGTGTTACAGTTTCTGTAATAAAAACTTTATGACTGTGAGTATATATTGAGTTTCTTACAGCTTCGAACAGCCAATCAGTTTTTAAAACTGTCTCATATAAACACATCAGTTAAATTCTGTATTGATGCTTCAGGTCATTATATAGGTTGGCAACCATAGCCTGTTTTTAACAAATGTGATCATGGTGTTCTTTATTGTGTGCATTTTCTTTGCTTATTTGGCATGGAACCTTCTGGTATATTTAAAAATGAATATAAGATTCTGTGCTAAAATGTTTTTGCTCCTTAAGTCAGCATCTCAGAGTGAATCAGCTCTGGATGTAGAAATACATGCACAGTATGTTGGAGACAGGTGGTTTTAGGCAAGAGTAATAACTGGTTGCGCCCCTTCATGTTTGTGTTCTGTCTTGTAAACACAGGAGAAAGAGCCTATGCGAAAAAAACTCAAGAGTGCAAGCTGAACGGAGGGTGTCTAGAAAGCTCAGAATCTAATTTGACTTTCTGATGAGTTATTCAGCGAGTTGTGCAGACCCTGGCCCTTAACGCTCCGGTGCAGTTCCTGGAGCTACAGTGTAGCCTCAGGGAACATCAGGAACCCTGGCAGAGAGGATTGAACCGTTGGCACACAACCTGGAACACAGGGCACTGAGAGCAATCAATCAAACCGACAGTAATTAGACTTAAGAACTGGACGACAACGCCAAGTATGGGGCTGCTTGCAAATGAGATCTCTCAAAATCTTGACAGCACCAAACCAAAAACCCACAAAGGCTGGACATGACCCAACATGAACATTGCCCAGACCCCAAAAACCAATACTGTCCAATCTGGATGTTACCAAGGCTGATGTATGAGGGATTTCTGCTGTACAAGTATATAAATTATATAAAGTGAAATGCATGCCAGCACTACTGTTAATTCACCACTCAATCTAACCATGAACAAATTCCCAGTCTGACACTGATCAAAACCACCTAATCTGGTTCTGTGTAATACCCAGCACCTCACAATCTGGTACTGGCACTGACCAAGCCTCAATACCACCCAACTCAACACTGAAAACAATGACAAGACCTCAATACAATGCACACAATACAGTACACAATATACAATACACTAGGTACAATATACAAGATTATACAGTATACAGTAGGCAGAACAATAGACTATTCAATGTACAATAAACAGCACACAATATACTAATAATTGAATTCAGTATACAAGCAATATACGGCTTAAATATGGAGGTAATAGGAAAAGTTCAGCTGTTTATGATGATGGCCTGAGGGAAAAAAAAACTGCTCTCATGCTTGGCAGTCCTGGTGTACAGGACCGGTAACCCTGCAGAGTCTGCTGGAACAGATGATTTGGAAAGGCTGTGACCAGGGTGTGAGGTATCTAAAGATTTTCCCTTCCGATTTCCTGCTTCAACAATGATCAAAGATCCTGATCAAACTCCATGACCCAAATTGATAAAGAGCAAGTCTCAGTGCTAAACAGAATTAAAGTTGGGTGGAAACAGATGACCAGCTGGTTTGAGACAACTTGTGACTGACTTTACCATCATTTAGGCTAGAAAGAAATCAGCACAATTTTAGAATGGGCACTAAAATTTTCTTCCACTAGCTCTCATGCAGAAGTGCTGTCAGAGCCGCTATCTTCAGGTCTGCAAGTGGCGTCTGTAAGTGATGATGCAAGCACTTCAGCCGGAAAGGCAACGTGCTGAACATGCCTTCCAGGCCTTGTTAAAGTGCTCACTTCGTGTATTTTAAGGCTGCCTGTCCACTACCCGCACCTTAAGCTCCTGTTTTGTGAGAGGAAGATTAAAGGATGTGTTAATCTTTAGGAAGGAGCGTGTGCTGAATGAGTAGGTGATGTTTCTGCTTTTTTTTGTAATGCATCACGGCTTGCTGGCGCACGCAAGCCTGGACGTGATCAACAGCACAGCTGGATCCAGTCCATTTGAAAATCGTTTTTTTCGGACCAAACGGCTTATCGCAGCAGCTTCAATTTGCGAAATATGGCGCGGCGGTTTTATCGGGGAGAAAACAAAAAACATGTTTCTCGTGTGTGATTTGTTTTCGAGAGGCGAAAGCATCTGAAAACAGCTTGAAGGACGATGCACCCCACACTCCCCCCCCCCACACACACACCCCAAGCTGCAAGAGCTGCTTGGCGAAAAGCTTGCGAGATAGCGGGTATTAAATTGCACGGGTGTCGTAGCCCATAGCAGAGGCAGAATAATAGGAAGCGCTTGCGAATGCAGCCAGCGTGACAACGTTGTCTGGGAGGCCGAGGGAGCGAGTCAAGAGCTTGTGCCACAGGTGCCCTGTCTGCCCTTGAGCCAAGAACATGGTAATTAAACAGACAGTTCTCACCGTGTCAACACCCCGCTGGTTCACCTGTGAGTTTCAGGAGCCCAGAGAGCGAGAGAGAGTGAAAGACAAGCGGCGAGAGAGCAACAGACTGTAAGGAAGGATGAGAGAGAGAGAGAGGAGGCAGGAATAGACAAATGGGACAGCCTGCAAGAGGCAGCGCAAAATGAAGAGCGAAGCAGGGAAGAGGGAGACAGACAGAGAGGCATAGGTGCAGCTAGACTGAGGGCGAATATCTGCAGGGTGTAATGGCAGCTGTCGCACAGCTTGTCAAGCAGTGGTTGGACCCCTGCTAAGCACCAACAACTGAACCAGTACCTGAGATAAGACTGCTCTCCCTGCCAAGAGCTGACAACGGAGACTCCTGCCAGAGTGGCAATTCCGACACTGTCCCACCAATCTTCTCTATGTATTTCACACCCACTAACCCTCTGGCTGACTACCTATCCCAGCCTGTCCATCTTAATTCCATGATTTTTATCCCATCCCCCAAATAGCCGACCTTGCTATCCCTAGACTGCTGCATCAACTTCTCAATTACTAGTTGACAATGATGATTATGATGCATATTGATGTAGCTGACCCATATTTTCCCATATCATAGTTAATTTATGCAGTTCAACTTCATTTAATAATCTTAAAATAATCACGAAAACATTTTTTTAGGATTGAATAAAGAACTTTCCTGAAGCTTAGGAAACAAATGAAGTCACAAAAAAATAGGTAAAGAATTGTAATTTCTCTTGTGTCCAGTTTACCCTAAACCAGCTTGATGGAGTCTGGGGAATGCAATTCCATGTATTGAATCAACTACTGTTTCTGGCCTTTTCCTCCCCATTGTGATAGTGATATACAGTACTACTTACTGCATGACAGTATTGTGCTAATAATGGATCAGAGGCTGTAGGAACAATGTGGTTCCAGCTCAGCCTTTGTTCACACAGAGGGGTTTGTAGGTCATCCGTAGGTGTTGTTGGGGCTACTGTAGGAATTTTCAAGTCTTAATTTACTTTCCATTCCATTGCTTCAGGAAAAGCTGTGAGTTCACCAGGTTCTTAATGCTTGTGGAACAGCTTGTTGTGTAGGAATTTTTAATATTTCAGTTTTTGGACCTAAACTTTTTACTCATGATGACTGTATTTATTGTAACCACTTACTTTTGTATCAATTAAGGTTATTCATTGTTATCAAAAATAAGAAACTGGTAACATATGGCTTTATGTGTATATGGCATTAGGAACATAGAAATGTGGGAATATATGGCCTTGGGAACATAAGAACTTGGGACATATGGCCTTGGAGACATGGGAATTTGGAAATATATGGACTTGGAAACATAAGAACCTAGGGAAATATGGCTTTGGGAACACATGGCTTTGGCAACATAGAAACCTTGAAACATAGGAATCTGGGAATATATGGCTTTGGGAACATAAGAAGCTAGATACATATGGCCTTGGGAACATAGGATCTTTAGATGACCTAAAGGAAGTGTAGGGGAGGGTGCAGCTTCTTGCTTACTGGACCTTAACCTAACAAAAGGGAGATGACAAATAGTTAGATTAGCCTTACCCCCTTTCCTCTTACCCAATTCTCATTTCCATATCTTGTTCTCCAAATTCTATTGTCGCTTCCTTTGTCTATAGTACCCCAGTTTCCCAACTTTGCTTTCCTACAGGGTCCCCTATACCACCTTTTCTCACCTGTCTGTAAACCATTTTACTGCCCATCCACCATTACCTCATCCTTATGCTCGTTTCCCTGCCAGCTCACTCTGTTTCCTCCATCCTTCTCCGGCCCCCAACTGTTTTTTGTCCAGTACAGCTGCTTCTCTCAGGCCTTTTTGAGACACATTTCTCTCTCTCTACATGGGAGTTTGCTAGAAGCAATGATTAAGCTGAAGGACATTATCTCTCCAGTCAGCAGGAAGTCCAACAGCATGTAGTCCCAGCAGGAAAGTGACAGGGATGCAGCAGAATGGGGTCTGAATGCAAGTGGTATCTGACTCACACTCCCAAAGCCCCTCTCCCAGAGTTGCAGTACACCATGCTGGTTGTATCCAGGTACACCAGAGATTTGCTAACTGTGAAGTGGTTGCAAACCCTACTTTTCTGCAGAAAACCCAGCCTGGAGGAACTTTTATGAGACTTTAGGAGATTCAGTTTTAGATTTTACTTGGGGTGGTCCTCATTATCCCCCAATCACTCAGTATAACTGTCCTCTCTTTGCAGGGTGGGTAGGGTAACCTTCATTCCTTACCACCTGCACTCATCAAACCTCATATTTTTGTTACTGACCACCTGCACTTATCATTCACCTTTTTCTTCATCTTCCAGCTGCTCCTGTTAGGGGTCGCTACAGCTGATCCTCTATTCCCATTTCTTCCTGTCATCTGCATCTTCATCTTTCACACTAATCACCTCCATGTCCTCTCCCACTGCTTCCATACACCTCCTATTTTCCTCTTACCTGGCAGATCCATCGTCAATGTTCTCTTCCCAATATACTCAGCCTCTCTCCTCTGCACATATTCAAACCAATGCAATCTCCCTTCTCTGACTTTGTCTACAAACCGTCCAACCTGAGCTGTCCCTCTAATATCCTCATTTCTAATCCTGTCCATCCTCATTACTCCCAATGCAAATCTTAGCATCTTTAACTCTTCCACTTCCAGCTCTTTCATCTGTCTCTTCGTCAGTGCCACCATCTCCAACCCATATATCATAGCTGGTATCACTACCATTGTGTAAACCTTCCCTTTTGCTCTTGTTGGTACTTGCCTCTCACAGATTACTTTCTGCCACTCTTCTCCACCCACTCCACCATGCCTGTACCTTCTTCGTCACCTTTCTTCCACAATCCCCATTCCTCTGGATTGTTGAACCCAAGTATTTAAACTCCTCCACCATGGCCACCTCTACTCCCTGCCTCCTAACCACTTCGCTTCAACTCCCTTCTATTCACACTCATGAATTCTGTCTTAGACCTACTCACTTTCATTCTTTTCCTCTCTAAAGTGTATCTCCATCTCTCCAAAGTCTCTTCCAGCTGCTCCCTATTCTTGCTACAAATCACAATGTCATCTGCAAACATCACAGGGGTATCATGGAGAGGGCTCCTGTCTTATCTTGTCTCTCCTGTCCATCACCATTGCAAACAAGAAAGGGCTCAGAGCTGATCCTTGAGGTAATCCCACCTCTACATTAAATGCATCCGTCACTCCTGCTGCAGACCATATTGTTACACTGCCCTCATACATATCCACAAGTCCACAAAGACACAGGGCAAATCCTTCTGACCTTCCCTATACTTGTACATCAACACCCTCAGAGCAAACACTGCATCTGCATGAAACCATACTGCTGCCCGCTAATCATCACCTCTCTTCTTAAACTCTTCTAACCTTAACCTTCCACTACTCTTTTCCAGAACTTCATACTGTGGCTCATCAACTTTATTCATCTGTAGTTGCTATAACTTTTCACTCCATCCATTCTTGAAATTGGTACCAGCACACTTCTTCTTCTTCACTCCTCCGCCATCTTCTCATTTTCCAAAGTAGTGTTAAACAATCTGGTTAGAAAATCCACAGCCATCTCTCCTAAACACCTTCATGCTTCCACAGCGTCCATTCAACTTCATGGTTCACTATTCCCGTATCATCCAGCCTTCTGTCTCTCTAATTCTCTTCTCCTCAAAGTACTCCTTCCATCACCTCAACATGCATTGCTCCTTTGTGAGCATGTTTCCGTCACTATCCTTCATCACACTAACCTGCTGCACAGCTTTCCGAGCTCAGTGTGTAGCCAATGGGCAAAGGTCCCACTCAACACTCACCAAACACCATTCCTGACCACCTGTACTCATTACACCTCATCCCTTCATTCCTGAACACCTTCTGAAGGCTTTTACAGAAGGAGCTCCTGATGTTTTGTCCATAGCTGCAGTTCTGGTCCATTTCACACTTAACAGGTGTAACAGGACAGTGTTTTCTTTATTAACACTAGAATCCATTATAAAACTCACCCCTTCATGCTTGCCCAAAGTGCACACCACCTTTTGATATACAAATTAAGTAATTTCACCTCGGCCATTAAAACAGGGAAGCTGCTGTGTTTGACTTCATGGCTAATTGGTGAACTCTGCTTCTCTGCTCCCTTTTCCTCTCTTTCTTTTCTCATTTCTGCATTTATATCCACCAGCGTTGGCACTATAGCACTACGTTACCCATAATACCTAGCTCTTAAGAAAACCGTTGTTATCGGTTTGCTATAAAAGGTAGAGTGGGTTTCCTTAAGAACAAGGTATTTTGGGTAATGTAGTGCTATTGTCCAGCGCAGGTGAAAATAAATGCAGAAATTAGGTGTGAAAAGCCATAGAGGAAAAAATGAAAAGTTTGATGAAGACAGAGTTTGTGTTGTGCGACCATGAAGCCAAACACAGTGGCTTCCCTGTTTCAGTGGCCACAGTTGTGAGAAAAATAAAAAGGGAAAACGCTGCATGCACAAGTTTTTAGCAACTTTTTTATTGTTTTTATGCAGTGTGAACTGTGACAGCTCATAACACTCCCTCACTCAGAAACTGTGAGTTGATTTGCATAACAAGCTGTGTTAATGTGGGGCATGCACTTTGGATGAGCCCCTACTCAGGAATCCTAGTGTTAAACAGATTTCTTTGGGGCAAAATCCCCTCTCTGGAGTGAATCTTCACCAACAAACACACATTGTAATTTTAACATTGCCCACTCGTTTCTATGTTTTTTTTAACTATGCATATTTAAGTAGATTACATTTGCATATTTAAATATCTAACCGCTGCGTACAACATTGATCATCTGGTCTGATCTGATCATCTGTTTACCTCATTCACCTGTTAAGTCTTAAACTTCATTATTAAGTCATTTTGATTTCTGAGAAGGGTTGCACTGTTAGGACGCAGGATTTGGACAGAAATGTTTATTTAATTTCTGTCGTCATAGTGGTCCTAACACTACGGTCAGCAACAGCTGAGACAGTTCCACCAGGGGCTTGGAGAGAGGGGGGGGGTGCGTCTGACTCACTTTTCTCTTCCATCACAACAGAGCCTAGCTCTGAATGAGCCAAGAGTCACTGCTGGCAGAGAGTGCGTGAGCTAGTCTATGCTAACTGCGACTGTAGGTCAAGGACACTGCCCTGGACTTTAATGAGTCTGAATGGAGTGGAGGCATGTACTCTAGCAGAAGCGTGCTGGCAGCACCGTGTCCCAGCATTACCAGAGCAGCTAGCATTCACAGCTCAAGCACTTTTTCTCTCCACAGCTGCTGCCAGGGGCTAAGCAAGCCCTGGTAGAGTGCAGATCAGCTCTGCTACATTCCACGTCAGAGAGAAATGAGGATTAATCACATGAGCCATGCCAACCATACCTGTTCTTATTTATGTTGCCATCAGCTACTGGCCACTGGCCTCTCTGTAATTTGCACCCCCAGCAAGAAACATTGATTTTAGCCAGTCCGCTTGCTAACATTAGCGCATGCATGTGGCAGGTTGTCAGCCAGTTTGGGAATATAGCACTTAGTTTACAATGCCATAAACATCATTACAGTTGTCGAGTGGTATCATCAAATATCATCTGTATCAAACAGAAGTAACACTTTACTCAATGGACGCATTCACAAGAATAGCTGACACCCACATAATACTTTTATGACAACTGACATACAGTACTGTGCAAAATCTTTATCTGAGCAAAAACACATGTAAACATTAGAATCAATGCAAACAAACAGGAAAACAGTGAAAAGAATGAAGATTTGTTTGTAAAAACCAGTTGATATTTTGTGAGCCGGCTGAAAGAACACAGTTTTGGCTGCAGATTTCTCCTCCATGCCTCCCGCCTACTGATGGATGTGTGTGAAGTTCCATCAGCAGCATCTGATTTTATCTAATGAAGGACTGATTGAGCCCAAAACAGCAATTTGCTGGGAACTACAAGTAATACTGGGCTTTCAGAAGGAGAGCTTTAAAAAAAAAGCCAGTGATAAATTCAATTTATTGTAACAAACATTTCTTTTTAGGTGAAAACACTGACAGAGCTATAAAAATCATTTTCTCAAGTGCCTAAGACTTTTGGATAGCTGCATACCTGTATAAACATATAAAAAGGCTTATTGTAAATGTGTCAGTTGGGTTTAAAGTGGAATACAGACACCCCGCTTGACACGCCTTCTGATTGGATGTCAGGAGCCAGTCGAATGGCTTCCCAAGTGCTGCCAAAGGGGAAAATCTATGTGGCTTCATCTGTAGCACTTCCTGATGTAAAACCATATCAACATTGAATAAAGCAGCTGACACTTGTTGGAATAAGGCTTTATAAACCTTAATTTAGTTTTATGTCCCATTATCTTGTTTATGAAGCTGTCATTTGATTTTATTAATTGTGCCCTACTGTAAAGTGTTAGCACCACAGTTTATATCCATAGTAATGACTGTGTCTACTGTTAATAATGTGGTAACCATCATAAACTGAGGGTTTTCCAAGGTTTTCACAACCTATGCCCCAAATGGTTGAATGTGTAAAGAAATCAAGCCTGTTGCTAGAAAACTAGGCTTTGCTTTTCACTACATGAACATGTGCCCTTCCATGGGACAGTAGCTTAAAAAAGAAAAAATCTCTCATTAAAAAAAAGTAACAATAAATTTAAAGTAAGAACAGATAAAACATTTTATTTGAATATTGAATCATCAGGCCGAAACTTGCATGTTTCAGCCCATGCAGCCCACTTACAATTCTACACAGTTCTATACAATTCAAGTGATGATACGTTTCAGATGAAAAACAGGTCAGATAAATAATGAATAATGCGTCATTTTAATCCCTTGGCTTTGTTTTATAAGTTAATTTTCATTCTTTATATGTAAATCTTAAATGTATTGTAAGTGACCTTTTGCAACCTGTGTGATATCTTCACAGCCCATCAGGGGGCTTCTACCCATACTTTGGGCCCTAGATGTTCACTGTTTTATTAATTATCTTCCTGCAGAACTCCACGCTGGAGGCCACCTTTACCTTTGGCTGCTGTTTAATTCTGAAACCACGTCAGTAAGGTTTGAGGTTTAGCTTCAGCCAGAAACAAGTGTCAGAAATGAACATCAAGAGCTCGGGGGCTCCCCTGGTGGTTTGGATGACATGCAGCCTCGTGGGAGGATGCTTTGGCAGCTCTGCCGTTCTGGTCTGGCTTCTCTTACGGCTCTTAGTTCTTCAGGGTTTTTGTCTTTGCTCCAGCTCACATGGATCTCTGCCTTTTCTGTCATGTTGTGTTCCACTGTTTCCCCTTGGGAGCCACAATGTAGTTGCTTTTTAAAGAAGATCTGACTGAGTAACATCAAGAGGTCTCGTACCTGTGCTCAGGTACAAGCTGTGCCCTGCACCACTGTACTGTTGTGGGAAAAAAAGAGGCAGGTTTCTTCTTTTATGCTTACTTTAAAAGGTCTGAGGATCTCTCAGCAGAGCGGCGAGAGAATATGTGGGAATGTAAAATTTATATAACTTAGAGTTCTTTAAATGGTCTGTGCCATAGAAAAGAAAATCTTCCTTGCTATTGTGGTATAATATGCAAACATTCTTGCTTTCTTGGTCTATGTCATGTCACACTTACATACCCATTCATATACAGCCTACAGTAGTTTAGCCCCGCCCACCCCCACTCAAATGGGGATGCTTTTTTAAATAGGGATTATTTAGGACATCCAATCACAATAGAGCTTTTTTTTTTACATACATCTGTCTTAAAGGTACAGCCCATTTAATCCTTAGGAGATAAAATGGTCATGCAGACATGACACTTGGTCAGACTCTACTAATGTTAAGAGTAGAAATAATATTGAAGATAAAGCAAGAAAGCAAATAAAAGGCAAACCCTAAATAAATAAATAAAACTGCCATTTAACACATAATAATGGACAGTTTATTAATAACAGTTTCACCTCGAGCAACCCTCCCCTCTGTTGAAATTGTTTAGGCTAAACCCTTGGTCATATATAATCACTTCTACACCTGCTAGCAAAGAAACAACAGACGCAGCTAGCGCATGACACGCATAAACAAGGCACTGCTGTGTAAACTCATCTAACTTAAAATATAACCTTCACTTTAATCTCATGTCATGTCACGTCTCATATTGGGGGCAGTGGTGGCCTAGGGGTTAGAACATTGCCCTTGGGACCTGAAGGTTGCTAAGTACTGTCCCACTACATTGCTCTCTGGGCGCTGTTGATAGCTGCCCGCTGCTCCACGTGTGCACGTGTGATGGGTTAAAAGCAGAGGTCGCATTTCGAATGATTATCTTCTTTTTTTGGTTGTGCAGCTAGCTTGGTTAGTAAGTAGCGTAGCACAAATAACAAAAGTTGATAATTAGCTGCTAATAGCATTTGTGTCAGGCAAATTTCTCATTCCAGTGTGTTTGCTGTCAGGGAGTCAGAATGAGTAAGGGACATATCTATTAATTCTTGCAGTAATTTATTCAATTACCCATAACTCAAATCTTAATATCATTCAGTATCTAAACTGCTATCAGAAAGAGGTTCAGTCAGTCCCCTCTATTTACTTATATTGGTTGTACAAGAACATGCTGCTCTGTCTCCTATTCACTATGTATAATGTGTGTTTTGTGTTGGTGCTAATGGTTCATTCAGAAAAGTCAGGATATGTTTGGTAGATAAAACCCATACCAGGAGATTGATAGGGGCAGCATAGTGAATCATTAAGTTTTACATTTAATTTGGAATTTATTTATTGGTTTACTATTTTAAGACTTACTTGTGGGGAATTATCTACTTATTATTTGGAATTTGTTGTAAAAACCTGTGCAAAGCTGTAAAAACATTGTCTATCTTGCACAGATAAGCATTTCATATTTTTCTTAGTAGGCATACTCATTTACTTCTGACCATAGTGAATATGTATATTGTAATGTATAATTCTAACCAGCAATTTGCTCAGTAATCATAAATATTAGATACAAATGATCGTTTCTTTTCCTGAAAAAAGCCCCCCCCCCCAAGCCATACCCCTTTACCCAGCATATGGGTGCTTTAACTGCATTCTGGGTAATGTAGTTTATAGAGAAAGAGCAGGTTTTAAATGTTTTGGATCCCAAGGAAGAAAACTGTGCTGAGAAGCAGATATTTATTTTGTACTGTATTCATTTCAAATAGTTAAAAGTTTCACAGTTAAAAGTCACTCTGCCTCAAGGCAGTTTACACAGTCTGGCAGTCATTTTCTGTTCAACAGTTACAGGGAGTAGAAAGGGTTTTGGGAAGTTATTTGTTAACAGAGGGGGTAGGAATCATATTTGCTGAAGCAGTGGTGGGTGGGGGGTTGATGTGTGTCACAGGTGTCAGGTGGTTTCAAAGGCGCTGGGAACTAAGCTCATTGCATTTGATGATGGGGGGGGCGGGTGATCGCATTTTTTGATGTAGGGGGGATCTGGGGAAAGTTATTTGACTTCACAACCACATGTCAGTGTCCATGGCCCACTGGTTCTTTGGTAAGTTGTAAGGATCACAGTCAAGCCCAACTGCCTTTAATTTAAGCAGATAATCATTTGTTTTACTCCCAGTTTCTCAGCCAACCACTGCCTACTAAGGACAGCCACTCAGCTCTGTAGAGGGAGATGGAATGTGCATAACCTCTATTCAGGTCAAATGGAGAACATGTGAACTGACTGACACAAGCCATGCAAACCGAGTGTTGCTGGTTTCTTGTGTTCTAAACAAGTTCTTAAGCCATTTTTGTCTGTCTGGGGTTTGTGCCTTTGACTGTGCTATGTCTTACCTCCTGTTGTGCCCCGTTCAGATTTTTTGGACTGACAAAGTGTTTTGGACTTGGAGTCGTCATTAGCAATTCTCCTTTTCTGTGCACATGTATCCAGCCTCTCTGAATTATACATCATACATTTACACATTATACATTCTCTCCCTCTCTTTATCTTCTATTCTCCCTCTCTCTCTCTCTCTCTCTCTCTCTCTGCTGGTAAGGCCTGAGTCAGTAGGAGTTGGAGCCGCTGTAAACTGGGGCAGGATGATCAGATGATCAGGAGTAACCTCGCTGCCGTTTCAGCAGAAACGTGATGAGAGAAACTCAAGAGGAGGAGAAGAACTTTATGCGTGTAAAACATTTTTTAAAAGGTGGGTCCTTTGTTCTTGACGGTTGGCCTATTTTTAGACCCCACTTGGCATGTGTGTTTTTGGTTTTGGAGCTCCACCGATTTGTACTTCTTCTCCACTTGGTGCTGGGTTTTAATTAGGAAAGCGTGTGAAATGTCACATTGTGTCTACTGGAATGATTGCTGCTCAAAAGAGCTCAGAAAAGCCTCAAATGCCGCCACGTCTCCCTCAGTGATGAGCGGCCCAAAAATACCCCACCAAAGAACGCCAAAGCAAAGCTGGCCATCAGGCACTGTTGAAGTGAAGTCGACCACCAAAACGACATCAAATCCGACGTCATGCAAATGAGCCGTTCCCAAAATTAAAGTGAAGAAACGTTCCTCTAAATCTGCTTCTCATTGTCCCTGATCTCTATGTTCAGAGCGAAATTGAAGAACCTTCTTTTCTTTTTCATCATATTAGATGAAGCAGAAAGACCATGGCTGTGGCTCAGTCCATGAAGAAGCTTCTGGATGAAACCTTCTCATAATTGGACTGAAATTAGTTCTGCTATGATAAAATAAGGACATTCTGTCCTTCCCAAGACAGTTGGGTAACCATATTGGACTTCAGAGCTTCTTCTTAACATTCTTGCTTTGGCTTGTCCAATTTATAACCTCTCTCACAGAACGATGTTTTAATTAGGCCCCTACCTTGTGTGTTTAATTGCTTGGGAATGATGAATAGGTTCGGCAGAAATCACACATCAATTTTAAACTGTGTGTTCATGGAAGGAAGAACAAATTAAGGAAATGTCAGAAACAGGGTCCCCGAGTAGCACGTGTGGTGCTCCTATTATCAGGGGATCATGAATTTGATGCCATCTGTGGCTCAGAGTCCAAGGGTTGTCTTCCTATCTGTCCTATCTTTCTCTGGTTGAGTAGGGTGGTCCTCCCTCTCCCCCATTATTTAGCATAATGTCCTATTTCTTTGATTGGTAAGGGTGGTCCTCATTTTCCCCTAATTCTTCATATAATTGTCCCCTCTCTCTCTAGGTGGGTAGGGTGGTTCCTCTCCCTCATCACTCAGCATAACTGTCCTCTCTCTATCTGGGTAGGTTGGGTGGTCCTTCTTCTCCCCTTTCTATCTGCATAACTGCTCTCTCTCTCTCTCTCTCTCTCTCTCTCTCTGGGTGGATTGGGTGGTCCTCCCTCTCCCACACCACTCAGCATAACTGGCCTTTCTCTCTCTGAGTGGGTAGGGTGGTTCTCCCTCTCCCCCCTTATCACCTTAATAGCATGGGTGCTGTTAGCTGGTATTACAGAATTAGCAGTTAAGCAATCTTGAAAAGATGTAGGAGGAGCTTACGTGACTGTTCACCTTGACTTATCCATTGTTGTGTGCAATTGGGGGAGTCTTAGGTGGAGAAGACTTAATTGGGGCGAAGACTTGAAACTTCTTCAGTGTCTCCCTCTGAAAAACACACGTAATTCAAAATAAATTTAAATTTCTATTTATTTTTATAGCGCTTTTTACAACTGACGCCTCAAAGTGGCTTCACAGAAAGGGGATCTAAACCCATAATGAGCAAGCCAATGATGACAGAGGCGAGGGAGATCATCCTAAGCTGGTGAAAGATTCCCTGGGAGGAACCAAGACTCAGAAGGGGAGTCCATCCTTTTGTGATTGACAATGGAGAACAATGACACATTTTACCTCCACAGCCCTTATTTATCTTTCACACTATCTGCACGATGTGGTCTTACATCTGTAGATGCTAGTCTCTTGCAAATCCCGCCTGTAAATGGCAGAACCAATGAAAATGTGGAACTCAATCCCACCTTTTTCTACCATTACTGTGAAGCTCTGTAAATTAGACGGTTACTCAGCAAGCCTTTCTCAATGTCAGAGCTTCTTCCTCTCATTCTTCAACTCTAGAACTGGTTAAACACACAATCTAGCACACTTTATTTCTGTAAATCCCATCTTTGGACTCCCTGGTTCTCCTTGGCATCTGCCTTATACACACCTTCTGTCCTCTTCTGTCACCTTGTGAGCATCTTTCATCGGTTTTCTCTTTAAATGTGTTCCCAGTTGTGTTTTATTGATCAATTCGTGTCCTCTGGTGTGACATGAGGGAGCTTGAAGTGACGGGATGTGAGAGCAGCATCTTCATTTAGGCCTTCTCCAGTAATTACCCTCAACCTAAATCATAGTGAGGGTCAGGACACAGGCAAACGGGGTCGACACAGGACCCTCAATCATCAAGAAGCATATAACACAGGCAGTCAAGGGCAAAACCATAAAACACTAGCAACAGGAGAATAGGGAGCTAGGGGACAAAGGAACAAGAACACGGGCAAAGTAGGAAAACAAAGAACCAGAGAGAACCCCCACAAAACTAAGGACGTGGGTAACAGAGACTGAAGCTCAAAAAATGACAACATGGCACAGGTGTAAATAATGATGAGGTAGGGGCGAAGACATAAGGTTCTAGACAGAAGTTTCTAGAAGAGAAAAGATTCTAAAAGAGTGACAGGGTGAAAACAGTAGACTGTAAAACTTAGACATGAGGTTCTTGCTCAGATAAGAAGTGGAGACAAGGTTAAATAGCTAGAGACACATTTCTAAATCAAAGTAGGTCAAAATAGGAGAATGTAGACCAGATGTTCTAGATGGGGAAAAAGGTGGACACAACAAGAACTAGAACAGACATAGGACAGAGCCTTAAGCAGAGGAAGCTGGTTCCTGAAGGGAGACAGGACACTGGCTGAAGGTTTTAGTAGAAGAGAAAGAGGAAAAAGAGACAAAAAGTTCTAGAATGGAGATAGAACATTGTTGAAACAAACAGGGGGGAAGAGAAGATTCTAGAAGGGATACAGAATGGACACAGAAATTCTTACAAAAGACAGGGCAGTGACTGAAGGTTCTAGATTTAAGGCAGAAGGTACTAAATGAGAAACAAAGAAAAACAGTACAGGATGATGCTGCTGTAGTACAATTTCTACTTTATCCCACCACACCATCCACCACCAAAACTTAAGACTAGATGTCTTGTTTTGTTTCGTTTATGGACCAGATATCTTGTTTTTATCATGAATGAACTAGATATCATGTTTTCCTTTGTTTATGCCGGCTAGCCACAGTTGCCCTTCAGGAATAACCAAAGTTCTATCGAATGAGTGAGGTGGAAGGTTCTAGATCAGTAATATTCATGACATAGCACTGTCCTTACTTGGGGGTTCTGAGCAGCGCTGTATCCAAATAATGCATCATTAGTGTTAGGAGTGCTGAGAGTGAGCCGTCCAGTCAAAACACACAGACGCTTCTCTCCTGAAGCTTACTCTTGTTTTTCTGGTTCTCTGTTGTTCTCCTCTCACCCCTTCATCTCTCCTGACCCACTTTAAAATGTAGGAAGACAGAAGAGAAGAGCAGATCTGCTGCTGTCGGCATTTAGCTGCTCAGTGCTTGATCCCTGACTACAGAGAGAGAGCGCGCGAGAGAGAGAGAGGGAGAGAGGGAGGGGGAGAAAGAGGAGAGACAGGAAAGAGATAGAGATAGAGAGAGGGAGAGAAAGAAAAAGAGAGAGAGAGACATCTGTCTCTCTTAATCTGTGTCTCTGTCTCTTCCTGATCTCACCCTCTCTCCTTCTCTTTCCCTCCCTTTCTTCCCCCTTTCTCTCTGCCTCTCTCCCTCTCTCTTTCTCCCTCTCTCTCTCCTTCTCCCTCTTCTTCTCTCCTTCTCTCTCCCTCTCTTTTTCTCTCCTGCTTCCTTTCTCTATCTATTCTCTGTCTCTCCCCCTCTGTCTTTCTCTGTCTATCTCTCTCTTTCTCTCTCTCTCTCTCTCTCTCTCTCTCCCCCTCTATTTCTCCCCCACTCTCTTATCATGCCGTTAGTTTAGCAGCTCATTTGTTGTTTCTGTCGGTTTTTCTCCTGCTGTTTTTTCTCTCGTTCTTCAGTTCAGTGCCCGCAGCCAGCTAGTGTCCTCCTTTTAGAACAGCAGGAAAATCTCTCTCTCTCTCTCTCTCTCTCTCTCTCTCTCTCTCTCTCTCTCTCTCTCTCTCTCTCTCTCTCTCTCT
>JBBPDA010134706.1:0-15776 GCA_037974385.1 Arnoldichthys spilopterus
ACACACACACACACACACACACACACACACACACACATGCACACACACACACACACACACACACACACACACACACACACACACACAAACATGCACACACACAAACACACACACACACACACACACACACACACACACACACACACTTCCAAACATAGTCACACTCCTGCCGCACCCAGACTTACGGTTGTAAGCTCTCAAATTGTATGTGCACTGCTCCGTGCCTACTTCATTGCTGACCTCACACATGTAGCTTCCTGTGTAGCTCTGTGAGTGGTTACTGATCAACAGCTCTCCAGTCTGGGGGTCTACAAATAAAGAATCAATCAGATACTGGCAGAAAGAGTGAAAAAACATGTTTCCTTCTTATATTGTCTACAAAACATAGACAACATTCTTTGCTTTAGATGTAAGGTATAAAAAACTAATTTATTTAAAAATATTCACATAAAAGGAGACCTGCACTTTATTTTTGCGGCATCATCATTTTTCAGAATGCGAAATCTACAATTTTACAACTGAAAGATTTAAATGGCTAAACTTGACAACTGTGCAAGTATATGGTGACAAATGATCAGAGGGTGTGAAATTATTAATGTATCTTGCGGGGGTGCCCAATCCCATGTTCCACTGAAATCAGTCAGAAGGAAAAAAATAGTCAACTGCAAGAACAAAACTGCAGAAGGCTGAAAACACTCAGACTAAATAAACGCTAAAAAGCTTATAATTATTATATGAATTATTAACACACTACTCCTAAAGCCTTGTAATGATCATAAATTTCTATCAATGATCATGTGCTGCTGTTTAAATCAACACAAAGGCTGTAAAGTCTATATATGACCCAGCATTGTTGACCTTACACTTACCCAGGTTCCTAAATGATTCTTGGCTTTGACATGCAGTTTCATTCAATTCTCAACTAATGGTTCCATCGAAAGGTTTTTTAGGGATCCAAATGTGGTTCTTCCACTGCATTGCACCAAATAATCTCATTTGGCAGCTTTGTTTTTAAGAGTGTAGGAATTTTTTTAAGTTTCTTTACATGCATAGTAATGGCTTACTCTGGGTTGCTGTTGGTGGCATATTCCCACTCTGTCTGGTCCATTTGTAGTTCAGAGGAGAAGAACCCTTAAAGGATTTGCAGCGTAGTGAGACAGTGCTTCCTATTACTTCACCATCCTCCACCCAGCATTTAGGCACAGAGGGAGGCCCTGAAATACAAAGCAACAGTTTGGAAAACAGTCTGAAACACTGTATATTTTTGTGTTTCGAGCCTAAAAAACATTCCTTTCTCTCCCAGATCAATAATTAAGGCTTTATACAGTAACTGTCAGAAAACTAAGCGGTAACTTAAAGCATGGATATTATAATCTTTTTCAACAGTTTGGTGGTTTCTTTACTAAAACAAACCTGTTTTGACTTAACCTGTGACAGCAGCAGAGGCGGCTACTGTGACTTAAACAAATAACACCTGTGAATCTGACTCACTGATGCTCCTGATGCTCTAAGACATAATTCTACTACAGCAAAACACCTATATTAGCTAAAACATTAAGTAAAAGGGTGTTGACATTTGTATTGTGTGATAAAGTGTTGTTTTATTTGCACTAGATGACCACACTCTTCTTTCAGTAAAAGAGCAAATAAAGCAGTAGTTATTTTAATACCTCTTTAATCAATTTTTTTTCACTTCCACTGCTGACTGTTTTGTAATTATTCTGTAGTGGTTTTAATTTCTACAATATCGACACAAACTTCTTTCCCATCACCATAACTGTCCCCACAGTCAGTCCAAGTTCATAAATGTCCTCTGGGTGTGTTTCAGCAGGGAGATCACCAAACAGTGACCGTTTTTAAAGCTTACACAAACAGAAATAACTCACTAAGGCTTTCATTAATAACCTGGGACAGTTGGGTGTGGTTGCATTTGGCTGGGAGTGCAAAACATTCAGAAGGTGTCCCAGACAGTATGTGTCATTACATGTGAATGAGCAAGCCAAGAAGGGGAGGACACTGAATTATGAAAGAGGGGAGAAGAGGAACCGGTAAAACAGAAACCGGTCATGAAGTGTATCAAACCAAACAAAAGTGACATGTATGCCTAGATCTTTACCGAGCACGATTAAGGTGACTTTTCGCGAGTCAGTGCCCGGTGGCTTCTTCACTTTGCACTGGTAGGTTGATGTGTCAGACACATGCAGTCCAGTGATGGAGATGGTGGCATCGCCTCGGCTTGGGTCAGCCACAAACTTCAGCCGATTCATCAGTTCTGGGCTGCCCAGCCTATACTGCTGTCCATTGGAGTAGGATAAGATCTGAGGAGAGACAGGAACAGAGATTCTGCTCAGAGACAACACACAGAAACAAGTCTTATCTGAAAAACAGGTTTAGCCACCCAGTATAGGTGATAAAGAACCCAAACATCCTGCGCAGGAAGAACGTTCTAAATTCTTTAACAAATTCTTAGAAAGCCTTGGATTTCTTGCCGTTTTCACACAGTTATAAAGGTGTCATATTACCAGGTTCTCACAGCTTTTTTCAGGTGGTTAGAACAACAAAAACATTTTTTTAAATGTATGGAATTCTGGCAGAATTTACAAATAAAGTTAATGCACATAAAATCCATTTGACATTTAAATCAGTTTTCAAACATCACAACCGGAAAACTGCTGGGCCTTGTTTCTTGCTTGGAAGTAAGGTAATATCCAACATTCAATGTTTTCTTAATGATACAACATAAACAAATCTGTTGCCTACGCTTGTGCATACTGAGATGAAACAGAATGTGTTAATTTGCAGAATATTTTTCTTTCTAAATGCATTAAGAAGAACTTTAAAAAACACAGGCAACCCATTACACCTTTTCACATAATATATAAAATAGGAAAATACTTCTACCAAAAAGTGCTCAACTGTTGCTAAATAACATTATGAACTCCCCAAATATCAACATGCAGTATGCTAAAAGATCATAATCCTGCAAAAAATGCTATTTTATAATTTGCCCCCCATTCAGCTGTAGGCCTAGTAGGCCTCCCCTTAGCAAACACAGAAAGAAATGGTGTCCTATTTCATTACTTAATAAATTATATTAATCAAATTATTAAATATTATTTTGATGTATAATAGTATTTCCATAAATTACTGCATAAAATTACATATTTTGTACACAACAGTCTTAAACATTCAGCAACAATGTACAAAACACTTTGTCCCATAAAACAACATAGAAGTTAAGAGGTTTTTCTGTGGACAAAATAACATGATCCATTCTTTTGTCATTTGTGCACAGGCAGTAAAATTACCACAAAGAAAAGGTGAAAAAAGAACTAGTGCAGAAACAGCTCAGCTGTCATATCTTTTATTTAAGTGATGTTAGTATCCTGGTCTTTAAAATATCAACCTGACTCTCTTTTCTCTTCTTTTCTAAAACATGTCTTAAAAATGAAGTACAAGTTTTTTTTAAGGCTGTGCTGTGGGTGAGATCAATAGGTGTGGTTTTGTGATGTGGCCCTACCAGACTTGCCAACCCATACCTGAGGCTATGCATCACAGGTACATACCACAGAATCATATTATCAATTTGAGCAATACAGTCATGATCGGAAAATAGACCAGTTCGTGTTACTTACCAGCTTGTCTTTCTGGGTCATGTCTTGACTGATACTGGACCACTCCACATCCAGTTGCCCAGTGTCAGATGGGCTTTCGCTGTATGTACACCCCAGTGTCACGGATTGTCCCTCAGCCATTTTGATTGTCTGAGGTCCTGTGGAGGTCACTTGCATGGCCGCTAAAAGAATCATAGTCAGAGTCGTTTTTGTATCAAATTATTTGCACTCTGTAATCTTAACAAAGCTTGAAATGTCATTTAAATGTTACAGAAAATCAGGCTCTATTGGTTGTTAACATTTTCAGTAAAAAAATATACACTCATCAATAAAAATGATAACGAGCGTAAAAGAGTTCTGACAAGGCCACAGCTCAATGTGTGGTAAATAGATGGAATATGCTGAATAGCACTCTGTTATACTTGATAGCAGGCTGAACAGACCTTGAAAAAGACTGTTTGTACTTTTTTCAGCAAATAAAGATACACTCTGTACACAGAGGATTTGCTACTGCTTCCGGTACTGCTGCTGACAATGTGTCAGTGAGTCTTCTTACATTCCCATTAGCTAATTCATACATTCATCAGCCCCAACATGAAAATCAGTGACAGGCGAAGTGAGTAACATTGATTATATTGTTACAGTGGCACCTGTCACAGGGTGGGGATATATAAAGCAGCAAATGAAGAGTCATTTTTGAAGTTGATGTGCTGGAAGCAGGAAAAAATGGGTGGGCATGAGGATCTGAGCAAGGTCAAATTGTGATAGCCAGACAACTGGGTCTGAGCATCTCCAGCACTACAGGTCATTGCAGCAGTGGTTAGTTTCTAGAGTGGGCATAGGAGCATCAAAACTGGACTGTGGTGCAATGGGAAATGGTGGCCTGGTCTGATGAATCACATTTTCTTTTATAGTATATGGACAGCCGGGTGCAAATGAGTTGCTCATCTGTGGAACCAGGTAACCAGACACAAGGGTGCACTATAGGCTAGCCAGTGTGGTGCTATGGGTAATGCTCTGCTGGGAAAAAAATGTTCATGTGGATGTACCACCTACCTAAACAACACTGCAGACCAAGTACACCTGTTCATGGCAATCATTTTCACTAATGGCAGTGACCTCCTTCAGGAGAAAAATATGCCCTGTCACACTGCAACAATTGTTCAGGAATGGTTTGAGGAACATGTTCAAAGTGTTGAACTGGACTCCAAATTGCCCAGATCTGTGATCAAGCATCTGTGAGATGTGTTGGATGAACAACACAAGGTCAAGGTCAGAGCTGTTTTGGTGCCACAAGTGGGGCATACACAATATTAGGGTGGTTAAGTTATGGCTGATCGGTGATCACACCCCAACCTACTTCTTATTCCACGCATAATCAACCAGTTTTCCTTATACATGCCTAAAACAACATTAAATCAATGCAAATTTAATCTGACTCCCACAACCATAAACATACCTAATGTTCACACAATACAAGCTAAAGTCATGTGATTAAATGGGTCTATACTGTACACTTAGAGACAGACTTTGGTAGTGTGGGTGGCCGGTACAGCTCATTAACATGCAGAACAAATTTATGCATAACACAATCACACTCAGGATTTGAAAGTGTGAGAGTAAGAGAGTAAGAGAGTAAAAGTAAGAGAGGAATACTCACTTGCATGGTTGAGACAGATTGCTACAGCCCACAGCATGACCAAGGAAGGTCCATAACCAACACAAGGATTCACCATGGTCAGATATCAGTGGTGGGGAACAACCTGCATGTTTAAGATAACATGAGCGTTACGTTCTACACAGATTTGAACTTACATTTTGTACAGGAGAGAAAAGGCCCATTACTTGTGTGTTCTCATATGTTCAAAAAAGTATCTTCCAACTTTATCTCCATTTGCCACATCTGTCTGAATAACTCAGTAACACAGGTAAATTCCAGTAGCTGTACTTGAACTGAGTTAAAGAACAGAAATCCTGTTGACTCACACACACACACACATACAGGCCAATGGGCACATGTTCTTCTTTTCCAAGTCAATTATTATCCATTCTTATTGACGCACTTATGTGACAGATATGGCAGAGCTGGAAAAACGGTAGTGTTCGAGGAGCTTGAGCGATAAAAGGGGAGTGTCCTGTTTTGGTGATAAGGAGAACAAATCAAGTCAAACTTCCGTACTTCTATCTCACGCTTGTCTCCAAATGTCGATCTTCATAGAATACTTAGGACAATACATGTCTCAAACTAATAAACCTTTTTACTAAAAGACAAAAAGTGACAGGTTTTCTTTGTGGATTACATAGCACCTGTATACTTCGGTCTGGATAATAGCGTCTGCCAAATGTGTAGGTGCAAATGTACTTTCTGACATTATGTTGCTTACCTAAGTCTAACCTTCAGGATCACAGCTGGAGAATTGCAGGTTATAATTACTTCACCATGTCTCCAAAACTGCACTCTAGGAAATAGGGGCGCCAAAAAGAGTTCTTTGTGTGCTGCCAACAAAGAACCAATTTTTCTTCCTGGACCTTTCAATAGATGCTTCAAAGAACATATTTTGTAGTATGTGGGATGTTTGGGTTTGAAGGATTAAAACAATGAAAGAACTTTAACATACAATTGTATGCAAAAGTTTGGGTGCCCCTACATATTTTTTCCAACTCAGCTAATAAAATTAAATTTTGCACTAAAATTGGCTGAAGTGTGTTCTCTGTCGAGCAATATGCTTGTTTTCATTCAGGAAATTATACTGAAAAACATGTCATTTGACCAGGGGTATATAAACTCTAAGGCATGTAAATAACTGTGTATAACTTTAAGGCTCTTGGAAGAACCCTTAAAGCAGTACCATTGTGTTTAGGTAATATGTTAATAACTTTTAGAGGTTTTTAAAACTCACATATCTCATTTACAGTTTCTTTAGGGAACTAAAATGGCTCTTTAATGGCATTGCTCAAAGGAGCCTTCTGTTCAAGATATGCTTGAAGTTTGTTGGGGTGGATTCTCTGGTGCAATGAGACCAAAACATAGCATTTTGCTACTAAAGACCAAAGGGTGGTTCAGCATAAGGGCTTTCAGGACATTATAAAGCACAGTCAACATGAATAAATAAATTTATATTTATCATTTAAATTTAAAACTGCGTCTTTCAGACACCAGTCAAAGATGCGGAACAGTCCTCCTTAACTGTAAGTACATCTAACTGACCACAGAATCCGTTTTGGCCCAGTTCTGAAATTAAGTATTGTGTCATTGTCTACCAGGACTACATCAACCTTCCCAGTCTATTACTGATGTTGATGGTCCAATCACATGAATACAGTTGGGAGAGCGTTACTGATATTTTTATTTAGAAACTAGGAAATTACTGGGAAAGTGAGATCATTAGATCGTTAAGCAAGTACAATAATACAGCTGGACTGTGTGTGAGGCTGTGGTTCTGCAGCATTACAGGCCTTTAACAATTACCCGCCTACACCAGAGGCAATACATCAAAGGTACATACCTTTCTATGTTTTTACATCACTATGTGGTAACTAAGGCAAATGAATGATAATAGGAACACTTCTAACTGTGCACTGAGGGTTATGACCTACAATTTTTAAAGCAATATCACAAGAATAATCCTTTCTTAACCATCTTTATGATACTGTACATGCATTTATTATATTGTCTTTTTCATCTAGGAATATTTCCAGTGTGAAAGAGAGAGAGAGAGAGAGAGAGAGAGAGAGAGAGAGAGAGAGAGAGAGAGAGAGAGAGAGAGAAACTGCCTCTTATCAGAATCTCTATCAGACACTTGTGCCTGGTTGCTGAATAAAAACTGACCCAGTCGTAAAACTGTTGTGTTAAATGCCCCTCCTGGGCCAGTCTACAAATCAGGCCATCTGGCCACACATCAGGATAAACAAGAAGCACAGATATAGTCACAGGAACTCACTGAACATATTGAAACAGTCATTACCTAAAATACTGAAGAAAACATGCAGAAAAGAGGTTACAGGGATTTAATGACTTCTACCCAGCAATAAAGGTCCAAAGTCCAAACTATGACTGTTTCCAGCTCACACTTGTCATTCAGATAACAGCCCTAAGACATATTATTCAGTAACTACTGTACATTATTCTGAACAAAAAAGAAACTAATGATATTATGACAGTTAGGAAAAGAAATGTAGTTCTCTTGCTGTGAAATGATGTACATGATAACTGAATAGATATCGAATATTTACCTCTTACTGCAGAGATCAGAATGCGAGTAATCCAGAATTATCCTGAAAAGGCAGCAGTGTGATTATTCACTTTCTCGCTCTCTTTCTCTCTCTATGTCTTGCTTACCTGAAACAAAGGGAAGGGTGTTTCCACTCTAGCTCCACCCTCTCTCTCTCTCTCTCTCTCTCTCTCTCTCCCTCCCACTGCATTCCATCAGTCAGGTTATAGTAAGTGGGTGGTAAATGAAACTCACCTGATCAGATAAAAGTAAATAAAAATATTGTGGTTCCTTATTTAATTTCTCTGTAATTTCTTTAATCTGTGCTTTATATACTGCAGGGAGCAACAATCTGTAACAAAATGAAGTGGATATTATAATGCCTGACCTTATTATGGTTTGTATGTAACAGTGAAACTGTGCTGCACATGAGGAATACTAGCTGTAAACAAATGCTAAATTCAAATCATTACAGTAGAATCCTTTCACCTGACGTCAAAACCAGGTGAACCAACCAGCTGACACACAACAGAGACTTAAACAACCATGGTGTGTACCAGATGCCTGTGCTTCCTGTGACTGTGAAAGCCATTCAGACAGAAACTCAGAGACTGTTTACACCTTAATGTATGTTCATGTGTGATACAGTCATATGCAAAAACACCCCTGTTACAATTTAAATTTAATTTAAAGTTTACAGATTAACATGTTGATTATTTTTGTAATATAACTATGCACCCTTTCAAAAGAAAAGGGTAAATGTGATTTTATTTATTTGCTGATATTAAGACAAGAAGCAAGAAGGTTCTGGGTTCAAAGCGTGAAGTTTGCACATTCTCCCTGTGTCTGAGTGGGTTTTCTCCAGGAGTTTCAGTTTCATCTTAGGTTGATTTTTTTTCCTCTTATATTGTTGATTTACCAAAATAAACAGTGACTATGCCTTAAAGTGTGTTCTCTAAAGAGAATGTGCACTTGTCTCCATGTATAAAATCATCAGAATTTGAGCGGGGATGCCAAACCTTTGCACTTTTGCATCTGCATATTGTTGATCTCTAAACGAGATCCAGTTTTACTTTTCAGGCATGGCAAGGTAAAGCAAATTTATTTTGCACCTTTCATACAGTGTGGTCACTTAAAGTGCTTTATAAATGAGATAATACAAATTCCAATGAAATAGGTGAGGAAATAGACCATTAAAACAATAGAAGTATTGAAACGTAATAAAATAGTACATTAAAAACATCACTTAGAAATTAAAACTTAATAAGAATAAATTAATTACTTAATACCATACCATACCATACCATACCATACCATACCATACCATACCAAACCATTACATACCAAGCCATTGCATACCACACCATACCATACTAAACCATACCATACCATACCATATCAAACCATACTATACTATACCATACCATACCATACCATACCATACCATACCATACCATACCAAACAATACTATACTATACCATACCATACCATACCATACCATACCATACCGAACCATACCATACCATACCATACCATACCATACCATACCATACCATACCATACCATACCTTGGTCATATCATCAAGCCAAGCACTGCACTGAGCACTGAAGCCAGTCCTTCTGTTTATGCTGGTGGTTGAGATCCATCTCTGACAGCTGTGATTTGCATGATCATTTAATTGTGATCTAATCACGGTGTGTCCTGGGTGTGTTTATACCTCACTTCTTCAGTCACAAGAAGTTATCATTAGTACAGGCTGTGAACTTCCTGTTGTGTAACTGAGAGTGTTCAATGATTCTCAGACACCTACACTTATATGGATACTGTGGGCAGGAAGATACCTGACAATTACCTAACAATTATTACAAACAGATACAAAATGTGTGTGTGTGTGTGTAAGACTGGAGCAGGTTTTGAAACACATTTCAGTCATTTGTTCTCAGAGAAGTGAGGAGAGTTTATATGAGCTTTTAAAGTTCCAATATGTCTACTTTTTTATTACTGTAGCACACAAAAAGTGTTACATTAAAAATACCACTCACTGCCCAGTCCATACATTCTATACAATTAATTTATTAAAACTAAGCTGCAAAAAAAGCCCATTTTAAATTCAGTAGTTTTGTGATGTCACAAAAAACAGAGAATTTTCATATGTCCTCCTGCTCAGCCTGCAGCAGTTTTCACTGCCCATTCACACTAAAGTTTCAGTCTAGATTGCTTTTAGAATGATGTACAATACAAGGAAACCAACAACTGAACAAACATAACCTATTTTTCCACTGGCCTTTTTCAATATTTCATATTTCTTTGTTTCTCTTTTTTCCAAATTTGTCTTAATCCAAATAACCTCTAGTCATTTCAACCACCTGAATCATTCTTGAACACAGGCACACACAAGCTTCAAAGGACCATATTGTATAACCTACAGGTCTGCTTATGATTGTATGTAGGTTTTATTTACCAACAGTCATTTCTTGACTTTACACAGCAATTTTCCAACCTCCCTGTATCCATTAGAAGCAAACTGGCTGGTTTAACTGCTGCGCCTTTAAGGCCTACATATATAGCTTGTGTGTGCCTGTGTTCAGGAGTCATGCAGATGATTGAAAAGACTAAAGGTTATCTGGATGAAGACAGATTTGGAAAAAGGAGAACAAGGAAAGAGGAAATATTGAAGGAAGGCCAGTAGGAAAAAAAGATTAGTTTGGTTTCACAAGCCACAAGTTCACAAGTTTTTTATCTGTTTTTCAGTAATGATTAAAGAGGAGGAGTAGGTAGTTTCCTTTAGAAGAAAATGTTTACCATTCTACCTTTTTATCTTTGTGTTTTCTACCCTGTGTAAAATCTACCATCCAAATGTGTTACAACTACCAGTTAGGATACAACTCTTAAATATGTCTGGCCAATCAGCAATGAATGATATATGATGAATGTGTGAGTGAAATATAAATAACAACAAAATCTACCTTAATAATCATTGACAATAATCACATGCATTTAATTAAAAGTGTGTGGACAAGGAGTGAGATTTTTTTCCAATGTTACATTTTCACACAGTCTGAATAAGATGTAAATTCCCTGAAACTGGACAGCAAGAGCAAAATTTAAAAAGCAAATTTTTCCACATACATATCATTTTGGTTGTGTAAAATAATCTTTAATGTGTTATTTAGCCTTTCATTTTTTGCAGGTCTTTTCAGAACATTTGAGGACCCTACTGCTAAGTATTTGGGAGAATAAAAGAGCAAAAAATTATAACAAGCTATTGGACTGACATGGGGTCAGATTTAAAAGCTACAATTTAGGGATGTTACTCTCTGCAGCAGCTGAGGAAAAAATTAAGAATGAAGAAACAAACACAGGCAGTCATTCAAATAGATGCCATGTTATCATTAGCTGGTTAGCTTAATCCAACCAGTTACTAGCAAATAAGCAGCACTATTCCAACAGCTCATCATGTTTTCTAGTCCATAAGTCATCATGTAGCATTACACTTATATAGCGCCTTTCTCAAACTCAAGGACACTTTACATAGAAAATATTTTAAACAGGTCATCTGCCTCTAGTCAGGAACAGCAATAGGAAGCTTAGCGACCGCCATTGAAACTACCTGACTCCCCCAACAAAGGTCACTAACACCTGTGGACAATAGATCCCTATTGCCCACCCACAGAGGTTAAAATTCTGGGAATACACCACTCTCCATCAGAACTGAAGAAGCCTCTTGGATGAGAGATGAAACATCTTTAGGAAAGTATAACAGTCCATTTGCCTTAGATTTAACTGCACCGAATATGATAATCTGGACAAGCGAGAATCTCCACAGACATATACTTGTTTAAAATATTTGAATATAAATGGGCATTGACAGTCAGGCCAGTTTTCTTATAGAGGCACTCAAGGGGCCTACCAATAGCTTTCCTAGTATGAAGTTCTGGGATGAACAATGGACACGACTGGGAGACAGGGACAAGCCTATGCTTTAGGGGGGCAGCTTTATTAAATAGACTTGGAATAGTACCACTGGTCTGCGGAGGAGAAGTCAGGAAGGTTAGACAGGGAAGAGAGATGAGAAGCAGCAAAAAGATCAGGGTTAACACACTTAGTAAGGTAACTGACATCATATTTCTTTGGGGAAGGAAGAATAGAGATGCTAAAATTTGATTCAATAATGTTATGATCAGAGAAACTGACTCTGAAACAGAGATATCACCAAAGCCAGTGGAGCAGAGCAGATCAAGAATACATCCATAGTTATGGGTGGGGAAACATGGTGAGTAAGATTAAAGTATTCAAATACTGAGGTGAGTTCAGATGTATAAGAGCAGTTAGTGTCCACATTGATATCAAAGTCACCAAGAACAAAAAAAAGGCAGGGCAGAGAGAAGAGGCAACAGTAAGAAGTTCACTGGTTTCAGAGGAAGCAACTTACAGGAACATGTATTCAAAAGATGAGAAATTCAACAGTGAAAATTCAAAAATGTTTAAACCAGGATGTTAAACAAATGCCAAGGTGGCCCCACTTCTCTTTCAATGGGGGTTTGACAAGTAAAATGAACATATTTATGAAAGACAACATAAATGCATATTTTCCACATTGTCAAAAGAATCAAAATAGGACATTATATATGTGCACTGCCAGCTTACTGCATACTGTATAGAAGCAAAACTTACATAAACTCTCACCATGTTGTGCCTCTAATATTGGTGTCATGGACTCAGTGCTGGATCTCTCCACAGTGTGATAATTGTCCTACCTGGCCAAAGGCAGCCAAACAGGATGGAATTTGAGTCGCAGCCAGGGCCCTGTGATGACCATATATATCTTAGTTTATTACCGAAAGGGGTTTGCTAATGACACCATAGGGGATGGCAAACCAACCACGCTGACAGATGCCAAAATTACAAATAAACAGCAAGGAGTGGGTGAAAGAAAACAAATGACCCAGCCAAGCGAACAGGGATGCAGCATACGGCCAAAGAGCTGCCAGTACACACAGCAGCAAGTGTTGGTGTAATACAAGAAATGAAAAAGCGGATTAAAGGCGTGTGTTTTCTCAAAAAAAGACAGCTTGGTGATGCGGATTTAGCTCTTGTCTGAGGCCTAAAGCCACAATAAATGACTGTTGTGGGGAAAAAAGACCGTCCAAGCTAAAGGCCTTGTACTGTATACTATGGATTAACTTTGAAATAAGGTTTTGAAGTTCCTCGTAGGTGTTCTTTGAGTGTTACTAAAATAGTGCTTTGTGCTTTTTCCATAAGTTCACTATTATCAGTCATTTATACACTGACGCTGCAATTTTATATGATCATTGTGCCACACTATGACATGACTCAGAAACTATAGCAGGTGAATATGTTTATGTAGGGCAGAATATGTTTATACTAGGGTCTAGTGGTTAGTCCAAGAAACAAATCTATTTCTGGACACAAAATGTCCTGCAATGCAAGCATTTTTGTATTTTAGCATTTCTAATGCACTACACTGTTTTCTTTATTACAATCAAGCTATTTGTGTAAAAAGAATGGCTTTAATTAGGTCCCCTCAGTGCAGGGACAGTTGTTCCGAAAAGATGCACTGCTGGCAACATATTTAGGCCCTAGGCAGCACTGCCATGCTGTAAATGATAAGATTAGGTTTTGTAGCTGATCTAATATGTACGTATCTACTTTAAACCACTACTTTTGTGTGCATAATTGCTCATCTACTGAATCTGGCAAAAAAAGCTACTGATCAGCACTCCAGATATTTAAAGGGCTGTGGTAGCAACACTAGTTTTACACACAT
This sequence comes from Arnoldichthys spilopterus, assembly GCA_037974385.1. NCBI lineage: Eukaryota > Metazoa > Chordata > Actinopteri > Characiformes > Lepidarchidae > Arnoldichthys > Arnoldichthys spilopterus. The sequence continues at coordinate 13,616 of JBBPDA010134706.1, forward strand.
CAGTGTCTGAGTGTCTTGGAATAGACCACCAAGCCAAAATATCTCTAGTGGAAAAGGGGTCTGTTAAACTGTATAGTCTAACATTTAGGCTTCAAGTGCATATATACAGCAGGTGTTTCAGATAAAATTAACAATAAGAGTAGAAACAATTTGTAGCCACTAAAACTTGCAAATGTATGTTCCTGAGTTAACACAAACATGATGTTCTATCGGTTTTTACAGATCATCAGTAGCTAGACCTGCATCTTTAGGCATGAGGTCCCAGTTGCATCAAAGCCTATGTTCTAGAGGCTTTGAAGATTATGAGTGATAGACAGTGTAAAACAGGCATCGCAGTATTATTAAGCATAAGCCTGGAAAATCAGACACCTTTTAAACTAGACCTAATCTCTCAGGAGAGGAGTCGTTTGTCTCATTCAGCTTTGTGAAGGATGAGAGCATTGCTGTCAGCCCCTGTGGACTCGTCAATAGTGCACAGCTCTAATCCTTGCAGCGCTTACTGCCCAGTCCACATTGGGAGTGTGCCTGTTATCATGTTTGTCCAGCACAGGTGCTGGTTTTATAAAGCTGATTTATAAACCTCCAGCCCGGCTCAGAGGAATGGGCTCACAGAATGTGCTCCTAACACACTGCAGCTGTTTTGGATTAGAATCACTTATGCCACTCTGAACCCTGTTTAGCCCTTTAATGTTAATCACTATAACTATTACAGCTATAGATTTCATTCAGTCTGTGGCTGAAGGTCAGTTCAGTTACATGGATAATTCCATTGAAAGTGTGAAAGGGGATGACATGTGCCTTTTGATTCTTCCTCATTATATGCTTGATAACATTTGATGAAATCTGTTAATGGTTAGCGCCATGTGAAATTAGAATAAAGGGTATTGACAGTTAGTGATCTTATTCATTTGCCATATTTACCCCTTTTCTATCAATCCCTCATTATTCTTTTTCCAGCAGTCCTCTCTTTATTTCCTCACTACTATCTTCACTTGTTACTGTGCTGTTGACTCTGATGACAGTCACTTGACTGTTTAATGCTGAGGTAGAAAAAATTCATAAAGAACATGATTGTAACATTCAGACATTCTCAGGACAATGACAGCATGTTAGTGACCCAGTGTAGAGCTTTCTGTGTACAAAAAGGAAACCAGCTTCTCATCATAATGACACAAACTGAGTGGAATGATTGCACTTGCTGTTTTTTGTACTTCACAATATAAGCTGTGGTCAAGTGCCATTCATATATGATTAATGAACATCATGTAATGAATGCTATGAATGCTGTCTAACTAAAGAACATGAATATGTAAAGTCTCCACTCCCACAGAAAAATAGTGGAGAGAAGGGAAATGTGTGGTGTCTGGGGGATATATTAGGCAGCAAGTGAACAGTCTGCTGTTGAAGTTGATGCATTTAAAAGGAAAAATGGGTGAATGTACGGATCTGAGCCAATTTGACAAGGGCCTTATTGTGATGGCTAGACGTCTGAGTCAGAGCATCACCAAAACGGCAGGTCTTGTTGAATGTTCCAGGTATGGAGTAGTTAGTACTAACCAAAAGTGATTAAAGGAAGGTGAATCAGCAACAGGGTCATGGGGCATATAATGTTCACTGATGCATGTAAGTAGTGAATTGTAACCTGTCTGGTCTGATCCCACAGAAGAGAGATTGTGGTTTAAAAAGTGAATGGTGACTCTGAAAGAAAGGGGTCAGAACATACAGTGCACCACAGTTGGAGCTGTTTCAGCAGCATAAAAGAAACCTACTGAATATTAGGCAAGTGGTGTTAATGTTATGGCTGACCATTCACATACACACTTACTTTCTGAATAAAAAGGCCTTGGTAGCTGCTAACATGAGTTCAATATTTATTGTTCATCTATACAATATAACACAATTCAAGTAGAACTACAGGTGGAAAATTTACTTTGTCTGTGGTTTTTGTCAGAAAGACAGAAGATATGCCAGTGACTAACTACATCATTAGGAATAAAAAAAAGTAAAATCAAATTGCAATTATATGTGACTTAAATGAAACTAAATATAATGCAACAATATGCCCTAGAATTAGTTTTATTTGGAATAATCTAGCTCATCAAGTTTGGGAAAGTATGCTCATATTATACCAAAAACCCCCCAGTCATTTGCACAGCTTAGT
>JBBPDA010134758.1:2134-13390 GCA_037974385.1 Arnoldichthys spilopterus
ACCTCTCTGATCTACTAGTTGTTTTTACTTTTCATTCCCGTTCTTGGTTAACCCTTGACTGCTACAAATTACCCCACAAATCAAATAAATTCATGCACACTCATAGGCATTCACACTGGAGGTGCCACGGGCATGTCCCCATCACATAATGTTGACATTTCATCATAAGGACTTTTGCTAAGGGACATTTCATCCCACCAAGATTGGTAAGTTTCGTTCACACCACTATTTTAAATGATTTCACCCATGGTTGACTATTGTGGTCCCCCTTTCCCAATGGACAAATATGATCAACATAGTTCCTAGCACTTTTCAAACCAAACTGATTACTATGTGTGGACTGGTCCAGTTTTCCATAGGACTAAACATCAGGGAAATTTTTCCAGCGTAGCTGGATGGCAGGCATGTAGCTCTATGCATGTAGTGGAGTGTTTTTCATTTTTTTCTCAGAAAATCCTCCTTATCATTTGCAGATACTGAAGATTTTAACCTGCTGGTTAGCCAAAATGAAAGTTATGGATTAGAATTGTCTCCAGTTCTTGTTCACGTTCACTTTGCTGAGATGACAAAGACTTCCAGAAATTAAGAAAGGAACTGTGGTTGTAGTGGTGGTTTGAGGGAAATAAATGAATAGGGTGAGAAACCCACAGTAATACACAGGGATATCAGACTCATTAATCTCTCTCTCTCTCTCTCTCTCTCTCTCTCTCTCTCTGATGCACACATAAAAGCAATACTGCATCCAACAGCAATAACTTGGAGCAGGAGAAGGAAGATAAATTTCAAACAAGTATGGTGGGTCTGATGAGGTTGAAGATAAATAAGAGTATTTGCTAAAGTGGCACCTACGTTCTGAACCCACTGTATCTCCTTGCTTTAATACCAGTCAGTGTCTCAGCCATAGCAGAGCCCCTTGAAAAAGACTTCAAAAGCCTGGCACCCACTTCAAATACACAGAAACACTCTACTACCAAGGCTCAGACCACCCCAATCTAAGCAGAAGGGACCTTTCAAAAACTTTAGGAGAGTTCAAAAAGACAAAAGGTTCCTAAAGGAAATAGGGGAAAAGAAAAACATGAGAGAAATACGAAAGAAATAAGAAATGACTTCTGCATTTAAAAGAGGGTATGATCACCTCTTCAAGAGATTTTTTTTTCTCAGATTGGTGCATAAATCAGCAAGTGAGGGGAAAAAATGAAAGTGGTTTTATTTAAAAGGTTGATTCAAAGAAATTTACCAACTTCATCTTATTAAAAATAAATACGGCGAACCATATGCTTTCCACTAAAAATGAAAAAATACTAAAAATACTAATCTAAAAAAACAAAAATAAAATGTTATGTTGAACCTTTATGATTATCCTGCTCAAACACTCCTGGCTCAACTCACTTGTTAACTGCCATGCTTGGAAAGTGTAGTTGAGGAGGGGAACTAGTCTGCTGGATTTTAGCCCTCCAGGGCCAGAGTTGGGCACCCTCGGTATTGAGGACATATTTCAGTATATTACATTTATTCATTTGGCTGACGCTTTTATCGCTTTTTTAGCGACTTCCAAGACGTGGAGCAGAGTAGTGGGACGGTACCTTGCTCAAGGGTACCTCAGTAGTGCCTGAGCCAGGACTTGAACCTGCGACATTCAGGTTCCCAGCACAATGTCCTTACCACTAGGCCACCACTGCCACTCATATTTCTTTTATTTCAATGCACACTGATGGGCATTTCCTGTGTATATTGTATCCACCAAGAAATGGTCATCTTAAATACTCAAGCATACTGATCCATATGAGCATCACCAAAAACGTAAATAAAATAAAATACTTAACCACTCTGAATGACTTTGTTTATTCCAAAATTCTCTTTACTCAAAAATTATCTTTTAAGAAAATATGACAACATTTCTTCAGACTGTCTGTGTGTCACATTCATTCATATTTTAAGATCACTTTGGTACAAAGGACAAATTTTATATCCATTTGGAATAAAGTATGGGTGTCTAGCTCAGGTCATAGATGGCTGATGTCCAGCACAGTTTGGCAGGTTCCCTTCTCAAACTCACACCTGGTTCAACTCAAATCCTGTTAACTGCTAGGTTTGGTGAGTGTATTTGAGGAGGCAAACTACTGTACTGAAGTATTCTGGAGAGACATTACCTATGTATACTGTGTGCTCTACCTCCTTAGCGTTCATATTTAGCATTTAACACTGAACTAAAAAAAAGAGAATAGGAGAAGTAAGAGAATATCATAGGGTTGCATGGAGAAACCTAGAGGGCACAGCACATCTGACAAAGAATCACAGACAGGCTATGTAAATCTGTAGCCTGAGCTAGAGGTAAATCAGCCTTATCATAGCCTGTTTTTATTTTCATAGAACCTGTGAAGTGAAAGTGACTATTTCTAAATGTGAACACACTCAAGCACCACAACGAAATGTGACCTCTACATTTAACCCATCACATATGCAGAGGTGGAGCAGCGGGCAGCTACCAACAGCACCCAGGGAGCAGGGGGACAGTACCATGCTCAAGGGTACCGCAGTAGTGCCCGGGTCGGGACTCCAACCTGCGACCTTTAGGTTCCAAAGGCAGTGTCCTAACCACTAGGCCACCACTGCCCACTGTGGTTGTTATAGGTCCAAAACAATATATTAGCCATTTGTAACAGCATGTCAGTGAGGACACAGATCAAACCTTGCTTTGATGCATTTTAATTGGAGTAGAGGGGGCTCTACTAGGCCATTTCTCCATGTGCCTCTATTAGTTGGACATTATGCATGTTAGTTAAATGGCCCTTTTCCATCATATTGCAGTAGGTTGGCTCTTGGCCACATTAAAGGGTAATTCTCATTTCTAAATTTCTGCAGAATTCATTCAGAGAAGAGAGGTTTCACACAAAGTGCTTGATTCTAGAGAAACATGTCATGATTGTCCACAGCAGTGGTGATAGACATTTGTTAAAAATTCTCTGAAAGCCCTATATGCCTCAAAAAACAAGCTCACAGAAAATGATCACATGAAAAGTTGCCTGATGTCTAAGACATTGTTCTCTGATAGTTCTGTGACATTGTTTTGACCTTTAAAAGACATGCAGGCCATTGGGACTCATAACAGTACTCAAAGAAAAGTTATTTTTCACAGGTCCCCTGGTTCCATTCACCACCATTGTAAACAAATCAATCCACCTTGGTTTCTTTCCATTGTATCATTATACATCAAACCCTTTTGAATGACTTTGCTTGCATCTCAAAAATCAATGGGATTCCCCTTCAAGAAAAAAATGTTCCAATCTCTGATCATAGACAGTACTCTGGCTTTTGAGACAACAGTTTTAATAACTTTTCATTTCATTGCATTTCTGCATGTATGGGCTTGAAAGACACTGTCAGTGTACAGCACTGAAAAAGAGCACTGTAGTTTTCAGCCCAAAACATCCTTTGATGCTCCAAACTCCTTCTACTCAGAGAATGTTTGTGTCTGTCATTTTTGCAACGCCACAGAAGAGAGCGCAGCAGGTGATTCACCATGTCAGTGTATTGGCGCCTGTGTAGGTACGACTCCAAAGACTGCTTTGAGCACTCATCTAAGACATAAAGTGCAAGCGCTTCTTCTGTAGGTGGGAGTAGAGGGTCTCTAGTTTGAAAGAGGAGAGCAATGCTGATATCACAGCTCCCCCTGCTGGTCAACTATGAAACAGCATTTTCACTTAATTCAGACAGACTGAAAGAACATCTTTTGTTTATTTTGTTGAACTGCAATGGATCTTCGCACTGAGTAAGTTTGCCAGTGTAGACAGATGGGTGGCAAAAAAGAGGAACCAGGTTAGAACCCTGAAAGTATTCAGAAGCAGAGATGGTTTTACACTTGGCCTTTGAGAAGCATGAGAAGTAAAGGTATTGGGAAAGAGCCATGAAAGAGCTTCAGCACAGAGAGACAGTGTGGCAGGTGTTGATATAGACATTTCTCATATCTCTAACTACACATGGTCAGAGGGCGGAAAAAAGAGCAGAACCCCACTGCTTCTGTTCACAACTGATTCACACTTCTCCCTTTCTTCTCTCTTCTAGACAGCTGGTAGGCCAAGCACATGCACACTGTATCTACAAAACCACACTGCTGTAGTGTAGAATGAGGCTAAGCATTATCTTGCCAAGATAATGGCCTACCCAGGAAAAGATGTCGCCTTGATAACCGCATATGTCTCTCTAAAATCTCAATGAATGCCTCTACGTCCTTCTTACACGTTCGTGTCTAAATGTTCAATGGTCCAATGGTCTTTGACACAGAGAACTCAAGACCCATTTTTCACAAAACGAAGCTCAAAGTCAGACTTGCTGACTACAGCATTTGTCCACTGTCTTTTTGTCCAGCTCAGATCATCTGAGGCCCAGAGAATCCAGCAGCTTTTCTGAAGAGAAGTGGTTGCAGTGAAATATGCAGGTCATGGGGTTCAGGACCAGGACTGGAACCCATGGTTAAGATTATTAATTCAAATCATATAAAATAAAGATCAAGGCATGCAAACATGGAGGAAGATGTCAAACTGAAATTTCACTTTCTTTTTCAGCAAAAAATAGACATGTTGATTTTTTCCAAATGAAATCAAAAATTGTATGTAAATTAGAAATGGTTCAAAGCATTCTAAAACGTTAAGATGTGTGATTACACTTTATTGAAAACTTCACTAAGAGTACAACAGATGGATGAAATACATCAGCACTAACCTCAGGTCATTTATATCATTAGCCAATGTTGTTTCAGTACAAGGGTCGACCAAACACCTGACAGAGATTTATTAAGTAATTTGTCTACTAATATACTTGAAAAGGACTGTTTCCAAAACTCCCCTCCACAAATTTCACAAAGGTCTGAAACTGCTATTATAATTAATGAGTACAGCAAGATCCCTGTGACACTTTCTTAGTAAGTGCTTTACCAGGGCAGTTTTCAAGGCTTTGAGACAGCAAAAAAACAAATCAGCCTAAAAATATCACAAGTGGAAACCTATTTAATGTTTCTTATCACAAACCTTATTTCTGGAAAAGCTGGAACTTCTTTATAAATACAATAAAAACAAGACTGTGTGATTCATTAACTCTCTTGAACTTGTATTTAACTGAAAAAAGTTCAAAAGGATTTCTAATGTTTTCTTGGACTTCTCTGGAACCAAGCTCATCTCAGATGAACTGAAACACAGTGGAAATGTGCTGTGGTCACAGGAGTCTACCTTTCAGCTTGGGAAAAATTCACCATCTTCACCAGAATTAGAGGTTAGTGTTGTTCTCCAAGTGTGATGAGCCATCTTAATATTATGTGGTGGTGCTTCATTTCATTCAGAGGAACCACATGCAAGCCTTCATCCTCCCAGCCTTCATAACCCTTTTTAGAACTACCACCTAGTGTTGGTGGTACCATGTAACAGAGTGAGTGCTAACTAGTGAAGAAATTCTCTAAACTGCATAAATTGCATGTGTCAGATTTAGCAAGTGAGGACAACTTCCACTCTGAAAGTTCTGTCTTCTAAGTAATACAGGTGTGTAAATCTGAATGCTGAGTGAAGCATTACACAGACATGCACAGACCTTGGCCTAATGTATCTTCCTTTTCTTTTTTTTCTGTAGAATCTCATAATGGGAGCTACATTTTAGAGAACCAGAGAAGAGATTAGAGAAAATAAATTTTCCCCTTAATCATTTAGTAAGATCACCTTCATAAGGGTTTTACTGCATATTACCAATGATGAAGTGTAATGTCCTTGCCTCTAATATAGCAATTATTCATAGATAGGCTTCTGAGAGGATATTTTGCTGTTTTGAGTTGCTTTTTAATATCCTGTGAAGAGGACTTTGATTATTATTTTTATTTTTCTTGAAATGCTGTTATGTGCTTTAGCCTCAGTCTGCAGTATCATGGAGGAACACGTTCCTATTGATGGATTTACTACTAGGTTTTATGGTGTTTTCACGTCTGTTTTTTGATACCGATAACTGATTGCCTGCTTCAAAATGGATGTTCTTATCTAATTCAACTATTTTTCATTTGTCATATGTATGTGTGCAGGTGTATCTTGCAGAGTTCTATGTACTCTGTTTTACAGTGGTTCTAGTGATGATTTTATGACCTTCTTTAACAATTAAAATTGAAACCATCAGAGATGAAATTCAAACACTGCCTTTAACCCCACCAAGCTTACTGTCTGTCTCACCTGAATTTACAGCTAAAAATACAGTTACAGTAGAGAGGCTAGTTTTCTTCAATCCAGTCCAGCAGACAGATCTTTTTTAAATTATCTCTTCATCAAAATCTACGAGTTGCTCACTTGACTCTATCCCTACAAGTTTACTAAAAGAAATCTTATGAGCAAAAATTGGGCTCCTTCTGGCAATTAGAAACTCCTCCCTCAGCCTTGGGTATATACCAAAAGCATTTAAACTAGCTATCATTAAGCCATTGATCAAGAAACCCAATCTTGACCCATGTATTCTATCAAACTATAGACCAATCTTCAATGTTCTAGGTCCTAAATAAGATCGAAATGTAGACCTTCCCCCAAAAAGGGGTAGAGTTTTCACCTGGAAGGGGTGGGGTCAACCCTGAGGTGATAAAATTGCCAGAACACCCCTTACCAACTCTCTCTCTGGACTGACTCTCCTTGAAGTCGAAACTCAAAAGAGAGGAAATAACATCTTTGTCCAAGAACAAAGAGACTTGCCTTTAGCTTAGACGTCTGATCAACGTCACAAACAAGCGATCAACAAAGACAAGCTTGCAAGTAGCAATTCTCAAGGTGGAGCGACCGGATCCTTCACTTTGGATAAGCAAAATACCTGGAATCCATAAGCCAGATGCTCAGCAGAAGACTGGATGAGATCTTCCCGGACATTCCCTCCAAAGTTCCAGAAAGACTTTGTGAGGACGACCTGAATTCTTAGATAGTTGTGAAAATATCTAAGCATGTGAGATTTAAATCTTTACATCTTGAACACATGATTTAATAGATTGGTATTTACTGCAGACCAGTGGCCTAATCAGTGGTCAAAGATCCTTAAACACTAAGTTATCACTTTACTCTGGAGAACAAAGGAATCACATTCCTTTGTTCACTCAAGCTGAGCTATCTCGAGCGCCATTTTGGTCATATACCGTAAATCTCCCGCCAAACAGCCAAGCACCTTCCCCACACACGCGCGCACACACATACACACACACACCCACATGCACGCACACTCATTGCAAATACTGGTGCTGATTGTTTATTTGTGTTTAAAATAGACCCTGTTAATAAAAATTTATCTACAACTGATTATGAATTCATTGTTCTACATGTTTGATGCCAAAACCTATATCAAAGAATTCACATCAGTAAAAACTTCAGAACTCAAATTGTTGATATTGCTGTCGATACTTTAAGGACTGCAATATTTATGATTTGATTAATTTAATGAGACTGATTTTATTTAATTAGTGAGGGTAAATCCCACATCTTTGATGTGAGCCCTCACTAACCAGATGTAGTAGGCAAATGAGGACACAGAACCTACATGTGCATGATATAAAAGTCTGGATGTCACACAACCCTGACTTTGCTAGCAAAAAAATTTTGGACCATGTCATAGCACTCTAAGCAGAACAAGAGCACAAAAATGCTTTCATTCAATATAACCCACAACCTAAAAGTTTTAATAAAACTTAATTCAACATACAAATTGTAATAGCAATAACATAGCAACAAGAAAACAGAATGAAGGAAAAGTCACTTCTTAATCATCTGAACCTTTGTGAGTCTGTGCAGCCCAGGACGTCTTTTATAGATCACTGCACTTCTCAGAAAGGACAGTGGACTCTACTTTAAGCTGTGTTTTTTTGTAATTTTATCCTCTGTATTCTGTTTCTTTTGTACGTGATGTAAAATGGAAGAAGGCCACACATCTGTCACTTGACTTGTGCTTTTTAGTGAAAATTGTGATTGACTAGTTCATCAATAGTTATCAAATGTGTGACTAGTTTTCTTAATTCCTCCCTGCTTCCCTCAGTTCTTTCACAATCTTTTAGTGTAGGAGAACAACACAAGGCCCAAGTTTTGGCCCAACCCATGAGAAGCTTGTTAATTTTTTACTGAATTGAATCAGGTGTACTAGATGAGACGAAGCACTAAAATGTTTATCCCAAGACTCAGATTGAGTGTCACCTACCTTAAGCTAATGCACTTCTATGGAGAATTACAGTGAAGATCACAAGGAGGTCACAGAGTGGTTCTGAGTGAAAAGGATCATAAGTTCTCTATAATCACCATAATACTGACCAGGATCCAAGTGGAAATACTTCATTGTTTACTTTGTGTTGGCTTGTTTGCTTTTTTAAAGCCAGTGCTGCCCCCTTGTGGCAGAACCTCTCACTTTTCACAGTCCAATACCTGAAGGCTTTACTACCAATATCTTTTCCTGCATGTCTCTCTGTCTCTGTTTCCCAGGTGTTCACTTGTTGCATGGTGATCTGCAAGTTTCTGAATTATTAATTCATGCACAAGAGAGCTAACAAAAGGTCTAAAGGTGATTCTAGTGGCATTTGCATTTGTAGTCTGTTGCTGACTGTGGCTCTGGCTAGGTAAAGTATGTCTTTAGCAGCGGGTGGTCAGCAGAGAAGCCAGTGGTGCGGCCTATAAAGGTTTCACACCTGTAATCATGTCATTATTAGGCATCATAGGCAGTAAGAATGAGACAAAAGTTATGAAAAGAGAGGTTTTTAAAAATCCAAACTGAATTTAAATTATCCTTACCCCCTATTCAGAGCTTGCAGTATTTTTGAAAATGTATTTGGCAGGAAGCCTTAGACATTTCTCAGTGTTATCTCTGCTGCTTTGCACAAAAGAACACAATCCCTGTTCAGATTAGCTCAAGATTCATTGTTTACATTGTGTACTGTGTACAGCTCCAGGAAAAGAGAAGTGGTTTCCAGCTTTGCCCAGATTCCTTAAATCCTTTCACAATATTATGTATTGTAGATGACGCAAGCATTGAGTAATGTTCCTTTTGAACTGACTGGCAACTCTCTCACAAAGTTTGACACAAAGTGGTGAGCAATTACCCATCTTTGCTTTTTCTGACACAGAGTGTGCTTGACTGGCCTGTCAGCAGTCTAGATCTGACTCCTATTAAAAAAAAATTATAGACTTTGCTAAAGAGAAGAGTCAGACAGTGATTACCACATACTGTTGAGTAGCTGAATTTTTGTATTAAGAAAAAATGTACATGTACATGTAAATTCTACTTGCAAAACTGCAACTATTATTATCCTCATTTCCCAAACAATTAAATGTGCAATTAAGGAAAAGGTGATGAAAAACAATAATAAGAGGTTAACACAACTTAATTTTTAAACATTTACAAAATACAGTTAAGTTGGTGAACCAACATTAAAAGTAATTTATTTACAGCCAATTCATGAGTTAAACTGTAACAGTAAATCAACCCCCTATAGAGTTCTAGAACAAAGTCTTGAGGGCAGATGAAGTAAAGGTTCAGGGAAAATGTGAATAGAAAAAGTAGAAACAGCTCACAGTCTAGCTTTCCACCTAATCTGTGAAACATGGACAAGTGTCATTTGTGTTTTTGATTATGTGACTGCTGGACAGCAGGATCAATCCTAAAGAGTCCAGACGCATCTTAACTACTTAAGTCCCAACAAATGCTTTAACACCTAAGAGAGAGCACTTTTCGTGGCAGCAGGAAATTTACCCAAAACAAACTGCTAATGTGCTTTTTCAGGGCCAAGTCAGTCACTGTACTTGTATTTCACTGAGGGCAAGTAAAGTCTCTGACATAAGCAGAAACCAAAAATTATTGCTTTATAGAGCCTTGCATGGTCAGATAGCCAGTGTATGTGATTGTCTGGCAGTTATTTACATGTAGTTTACCCAGTATTGTTGTAAAGAATCTCAAATAAAAGTTGCTGTTCCACACAATCTCAGTTATTTTATTCCAAAGCCAATATGCCATATTACACAGTGACATAAGAACTGCATTATAGAGATGAATGAATAACAGCCTCTTTATGAATGAATTACAGCATCTTGTGCAAAGAAACTGTGCAAATAGTTTTCAAAATACATCAAATTCATAAAGTATGTTGCGGCTGCAATCTGAACAGGTCTTACCTCTCCACAAACCCAAACATTGTTTGAGGCATTGAACAATTTACATGTTATTCACTCATGTCCAGTGAAGGGAATGCTCACACCCACCTGCAGTACAGTTCCAGTGCCACCAACCACAATCATATTTTTGTTAAGAAATCTGTACATCTTACTATTTTCATTTTATTTATAATTAGATTTAATGAAAATGTAAAAAATCCAGCAGCTCAAAGCCAGAACCACAGTTTTCTGTTTTTTTTCCAGTAGATTGATTATGGATGGAGTTGTTTAAAACGACATTGTTTACATAAACACATGCATCTATACGGCTAGGGGCCACAAGATCTAATAAAGCCAACTGATCTAGTTTTCACCAGTCCAATAGAGGATAAACCCCAAACCCCACAGGTTAACAACACTCTGGAATGCCTGATTACTGCCCCCACAGGGAAACATGCAAAATTAAAATCTGGGCTGTAGGTTGGCATTGAACAGAGGCAAATAGATGCAGATGTAATAACATACTGAATCTGCTACACACTTACATGCTTTGGTTGCTCAGCACATTCGCTTATCCAAAATTTGAACTCCCATTTGAACTGGGCCCAAGGCCTAGGACTGGAGTCCTAGCTCTAATAGCAGTGGTGCAGCCAATGAAGAAAAAATTTAGCATTTACAGGCTACACTTCATTGTCCTTCTGTCAGCACAGTGTCTCATCTGTGTCCTGCAGAAATACATGAAAGTCACCAAGCAGAGAATTGCTTTATTCCTTTCACATTAGTCTCTCACTTTTCTTTCCAGTTTTTTTCTCTTTCTGTGTATCTTTATCTCCTTTAGCTCTGTCACAGGCACAAGTCCTCTCTGATCTTGCTACAACTTCTCTTTCATCTCCTCTGCTTTAACTCATGAAGGTGCTCAGTGTGCAGTGGTTTCATCACTACAGTAGACTATAGATGTGAGAAAAATAAATTTATAATAATTGATGTTTATATAATAATCAAATTAAATTTATCAAATCCATCTATCCATTTTCAAAACTGCTTCTTAAATTTCAGGTCATGAGGAAGCTGGAGCCAATCCCAGCAGACTATGTGCCTAAGGCAGGGTACACCCAGGACAGGAGGTCAA
>JBBPDA010134854.1:0-22459 GCA_037974385.1 Arnoldichthys spilopterus
GTAGGACGTTTAGAAAGTGTATTTTTAATGTACAGATTTAAAGTCTGATGTAAATTGTTGACATTTTTCATATTTGAACAAGTAATTTTTAACGCACCTTAACCCTATTTATACTGCCCCCTGGTGGCTGTTACAGCCCTGAAACGAACACAATTGTCATTTAAAAGGACAGGATCCATAACTAATCTACTGGATAAAACACTAAAACTTTTTACCCTTTTGTGTTTTGGTCTGTTATTTGTTCATTTTAGTCGCTATGTCCAGCTTAAACATGCATTGAGCTTAACCTAACCTTTCTACCATTTGGTTAAGATCAGTCAAAAAATTCACTGGATTTCGCAGTGTCTTTAGTTAGTAGACCTTTTCAGTGAGCTTCCTCACCAGCTAGACAAACGCATCCTACTCACAGGTGGTTCTGTTGCATTAACACACTTTTGAAGAAATTGCAAAGATCTTTAGACTTTTTAAGAGAATTCAATTTGATCTGTACATGTTTTTTATGTTTTCTTTGTTCTTTTATGAGTTTTATGACAAAAAGATATTTTGACTGTTAAATAGAGGCCTATATTAAATAAATAAATAAATAAATAAATAAAAAACGATGCAGTAGCTGAAATAAAAATGTAATTTTATTATTATTATTGTTCCAAATGAATTTAAAATACAAAATAAAACATTGCTTTTTTCCTGGTGAGGCCATTAATGTGCCTCAGTAAAGATGATATTTAAAAAATATCTAGATAATATTCTTCTGTGGATAAAGTAAGTACACCCTTGGCCTACCACTGCCGCCTTTAGCAGAAATAACATCCTGTATGCATTATTGCACAGTTGTCAGTCAGTCTCTGACATCGGCTTGCTGAACCTTTGACTACTTGACCACAAAATTGTTTCAGTTGCAAGATGTTTGAGTGTTTTGTTGGATGAACTTTCCTATTCTAATCCCACCAAACATTTTAGTAGGGTTCAGATCTGGGCTTTGACTAAGCCATTCTATATCCCTTAATTTTTTCCTTTTGAGCCATTGCTTGGTGAATTTACATTATTCCAAAAGGTTATGCCTGGTCTTTGTCTATATGTTCTTTGGTAAACTGTAGTCTAGCCCTAATGTTGTTTTTGGAGAGCAAAGGTACCAGGACCAATGTTTCCAAACTCTTTCTGATCGTAGACTTATGTACTTTCACACCAACAGCTACAACATTTAGCTGCCCATCCTGTGATTAAAGAGTTCTTTAGATCTTGTCTTGATGACACTACACACTTCAATAGCAAAGAAAACACCAAACCTGAGGTTTGAGTAAGACAGGCTCCACCTGCAGGAGGTTCTAATCAATGGCACCTAATCTGGAACACCTGAGTCGAATTACTATATGGATGGTAAATGTAAACTTTTTCCATGTGACTGATCTTTTTTAACATTTAAATGATGAAAATTACTACAAAATATCAGTTTTTTGTCTGATTTGTTGGAACATAACCACCTTTATCTAAAGGCACTGAGACACATGACTCTTTATTATGTCGTTTTACAATGATTTTCAGAAAAGAAACTTCCACCAACACTTTGCCCCTATTTAGCTATTATGTTCACACATGTGTTGTTACTATGGCAACCAATGTGAAGATGTGAGAAAATGTGGCTACATATCAGAGTTGGTTGTTTGTAGTGAATCACGTAAGTAGGGTTGTAGTTTTTTGAATTTTATTGGATATGAATGATGTTATTGATTCTGCTGACAGGTCTAATAGTTAATCAATTACTACATCAATTCTTGATCAAATGATCTCTCATCTCTGAATCTGAACAATATACTTGATAATCCCACAGTTATTTTTTGTGCTTTATTTTTTTAGCTGTTCAGGTAATATCAAGTGAATACTTAAATATATTTAAGTATAATACATATATATACATATTTAAAACTTAAAGGTCTGAATTTCTTACATTTGGTTGTTTGGGAACTGGCATTGTGTTATTTTATCCATTGTATTATCTTGGTGAACCTCTGGTTATACAGTGCAGACACCTGATAAACTTTTTCTGATTTGTGTTTACAAGCAATTGAGGAAATTTGGGCCTTTTTTCACTGACAGTAATAACATTGTGGACTCTTTGGTTTCATGAAAACTCTCCATGTCAAAGACAACACTGAGCTGAAAGTATGCCAAGTTTCACCTTTGCGACAGCACATCTCCAGTTGACCAGAAATGCAGCCATGTTGCATCATCTGACCTGAATACCATGGTATGATTCACTGAACAAATTAATTGGGGTGCAGGGCTCCCGATTGGCGCAGTGGTGCTGTCCCTACCCTCGAAAGGTTGTGGGCTCCTTCCCCGATGGTGCTACAACCCTGTGTAGTTGGGAGTCCAAGAGAGCACAATAGGCCTCGCTCTCTGGGTGGGAAGGATGGCTTCCCCATCTCCCCCAGTCACTCAGCGCGATACTAGACAGCACAGGCGTCTGTTGGTTTGTGCAGTCAGCTGTTGGCAGTCTTCTCCAAGCAAGTCGCACTGTCCAATGAAGTTGCATTAGTAGCAGTTTGAAAAGTGGTGATGTAGTATTACTGGGGAGAAAAGTGAAGTGAGTGAAGGTCATTGTGAACACACCACAGCAAAGCACGCAAGGGAATGTGACCTCTGCATTTAAATCATGGAGCAGTGGGCAGCTGCTGTGGGCAGTCATCCATTTTTTTCCTACCTCAACCCAACAGTTGGCCTTTATGTGAAACTTTCATGATGAACAGATAGATAGAAATTCTCCAAAATCACTTGTTCTAAAATGTTCTTTTATTAACTTACATTAGAAGTAAGTACGTTCTTGGACTGTGACATTACATATGTAGTTTAGATGTCATACTATTGCGATAAAAGTGGACAAAGTATGGACAGGCCTCTGAATGACTACTTTGGCAGTGCGCCATACTTTTGAGAGATAGTTAGCAATAGATGAGTGGTTTTTTGCACAATAGCCTCATAGCTCCAGTGCGAAACTAATGAAACCGGAGCAGCAGGAGAAATATGTATGCATGTGATTTATGGTCAACCTATCCAAAATGAAAATAATCATCTATAGACTGGTGCGATTGCTATATCTTTGTAAATTGGCGGTATTAAGCTCCTGTGAGGAGGACGCGTGAAACAGATTTGTCAGTTTGACACAAAAACGCCATTTCCATCTCCTATTCCTGTTCCTGCCACGCACACATTTGATTGCTTATGATGACGGGGCCTTATTTCACAACCCTTACTTATCTAAGCCAAGCTAATTCCACATGTCTGGAAAATCAACAATGAATGTTCCTTTCCGAGAAGCGACTTTTCATTCCGACGGCGGTTTCTTTGGACGCCGTCAGCGTGCAAGGTTAAACATCACCGCTGCATCTGTCCACGTCTTCCACGCTGGTTGATAATTATGATCTATATCATTCGGAGGATAATATACTTCTCCAAATACAAGCCTGACCCTCTCCCACGTTTTCCCCTCCACTTTGGAAAATCCATTTTCATTTTGCATGTCGTCCTGAGCAGGTGGCTTTGGCTGTCAGGAGGCATCAGGAGGTGTAGGGGCGGGGAGGGAAGGAAACGGGAGGGAAGACGGCGGTAGGGGGGGAGGGCGGCGGAGGAGTTTGAGAGGCTGGATATGTGTTTGTTTTCGGCTTCCTGTCTAATTACAGCATACACATCATTAGGAGGATCCAAACAGTATCACAATGCACAGGAAACGAGTCATTACCAGCTAGGTGGGGATCAATTAATGCCTCATTTTCAGTTCATTGTGCACATTCTAATTAACCAAGCGGTTTGGAGGGGAGAAAAAAAACAAAAGTGACTAGTCCCTTTGCTTTTCTTGGGCCATATTTTACAGGGGTTTGCATGGAATTGAAATATTCTA
Source organism: Arnoldichthys spilopterus (assembly GCA_037974385.1). Classification (NCBI taxonomy): domain Eukaryota; kingdom Metazoa; phylum Chordata; class Actinopteri; order Characiformes; family Lepidarchidae; genus Arnoldichthys; species Arnoldichthys spilopterus. The sequence goes on from JBBPDA010134854.1 coordinate 3,896, forward strand.
AGCAATCAGAGCCTATAAATTACAGTCCATCACATGCAACGTCTTATACATTTTGTTGCTGAAGCAGAACAGAATTACTTATACATTTTTTTAGGATTTTTGTCCAAATTCCACCTGCTTCCCAGCTGCAAGGTTGAGGGCGACTATGTACTTCCTTTGAGAAATGTGAAGCCAGGCAGAGCATTGTCACTAGACAGCTTAATGCATTTGGAGACGAATGCTAACTGGCTAGCATCGCCCTGAGTGACTTGGGGAGGGGGGGGGGCATGCTACCAATCCAGTAACGGTGAGGAAAGTTATGTTCCTTTGGACTCCCAGCCACAGATGGCAGTGGCATCACCAGGGACTGAACTCATAATGTTTCGATGATGGGGCCATTGCTTAGCTGGTTGCATCACTCAGGAGCCCCGGGAGAAAAAATAAATGTGATCATCAGGTCTTCTGTCTTCTGTGCACAGCCACACTTTATGAACTCCATCTATTTTGTGGTTCCACTGTAAAGGTGGGTAATTGCCTTTAACCCTTTAATGAATAAGTCTAGATGTGGCCACCTAGATATGCTATTTTTAACTGTTATGGTACAGTATATTGTATCATTTGATTTAGCACAAATTCAGCTTTTCAATAATACCAATTACTGAAGACAAATATTTACTGTTAAAGGCAAAAATGTTATTTAATGGTAAACAAACAAAAAAAAATTTTCTTCGCATTTTTATTGAGGTAATTTTATAATAGTCACTGTGTATATTTACATTTTCTCAACATCTCATCCCTCTGACATGTCTCAGTGGCCTTCAGGCTCATCATTGCTGCCTATGAGAAGCAATTGTAGTTTTTTAACACATCTTTAAAAAATCTTAATTTGTAACCTGATAGTGTGGGCAGTGGTTTTCTACTGTTAAGAGTCTTGCCCATGTGATCAGAGGGGTTCAAGTCCCAACCCAGGTGCTACCCTTGAGCAAGGTATCCTCCCGCTACACTGCTCCCCTGGTGCTGTTGATAGCTGCCTGGTGCTCCACGTGTGGATGGGTTAAATGCAGGGGTCACATCTTTTTGTGGTGCACTTTCGGGGTGCGTTCACAATGCCAAATGGTCTCTTTCATGATGTTGACATAAAGTGGCATTCTATTCTCATGCTACCTAGTGATCAAAGAAAAAGTAGCCGATGGACCTTAATCTGTTTATGCTAATTTAATGAAAAGCTCCATTCCTTTAGTTACGGCTGGAACCAGAAGTTTAATTTCAGTTTAAGCTCAAGTCAAGTCAAATCAAGTCGACTTTTATTGTCATTTCAACCATTTACAGTTCACACAGTACACTGTGAAATGAAACAACGTTCCTCCAGGACCACGGTGCTACGTGAAACACAGGACCACAAACACTAGATCACTGACAACATAAAGTGCATTGTGTGCAAAGATGTGCAAACATTGCAGGACAGTGCAAAGACAGACAGGTACAAACAAAGACCTTTATGTTATGGGTACAACAACAGAGTATGGCGATGGTAGACTCTGACACACATCGTTCTGGTGTCCGTTTATTGAGTTTGGTTGCATTGAGACACAAGATTAGCATCATTTTGGTCCACAGAGGCCGCTGCATGATGCTGCTGCGCCGCCGCCATCTTGCTAACATGACACCTGTCTTTAAATGGTTAAATGGTGGTCAGTTTTTGGTCACCGTTGTCCAGATATTATGGTTATTAGATGCAGAGGTATTGGTGTATCAGTCACAGTGGCCTTGCTGGGCTTTTCATTCATGGGCTATGTGGTCTATCGCCCAACCAACAGCTGTGGTTGAAGCTTGAGGATATCCAACACAAAACCCACCATAGAGCTTATGATTTAGGTGCTTCTAATATAGCGGCCAGTCATTGCAGAGATTAAAGGCGTGGCCCTTTCCGCCACTTGACATCCTTTATTTCTTGCTAATATTACTTCAGCTCATTCCTAAGGCATCAGTTCTTCCATCCTCTCTTACAGAAACTACAATAGTTGGTCACTGTCCAATGTATTCTGTAATGTAAAACAGTGTGAAAAAGACATGTGGCTAAAGGTTAATGCGGTGATAATTATGAATGTGATTTCCTCTTGGCCAGGGAGCTGCTATCTAAAAGGCGGACGGGGGGGTTGCCTGCCTGCGGTGTGATCATATCTAATGCATTAGTCTAATGATGAGATTCAGACGCGGCCATTCTCACGCTTTATTAAACCTCGCGCCACTGTCATCTTCTTCGGCAATTTAGTCCAGAGGCCGGCTAATGTCACCAGTTAACCAAACATGAGGCCAAGCACTCCAACCACATGTGCCGGTGCTAACACACTTTAACGTACGCTTCAGCACGCCCAGATACACCCTGCCTCGACTTCATCTCATCCGGGAAGAAGTGTTTATCTCTCCGTCTTTGATTTCTGTGCTCAGTGGGAGCATGGTGTGAAAAGCCCTGGGCCGCAGCGGAGAGAAAATGCATGTCACTCAGCAGGGAGGCAAGCAGAGACGGTGTCAGTGCGCATTCTGTTTACACCCATTGCACTGGCCGAGGATGATGAGCGCGGATGCCCATCATTACGAGGTCAGGCTTTGCAAATAATCAAAAAATCTAATTCTGTCTTCCTCGTGCCTGTTGCCATCAATGAGAGAGAGCGAATGCAATTGCAATGTTGTGCTAACCTCTTTCCAACGGCCTGAGGAGAAGACCTTGGCATGTATTTTGTAGTCTATTGCTATTTCAGCTAATCTGAGCTGAGTGAGTTTCAATATGAGGTCATGCCAGTTTTCATGCTCCTTCTTAAGTTAAGATTAGGCGTAATGCACCATAGTAATACAAACCGCATTTCCAGAAAAGCTGGGATAACTTCCAAAATGCAATAAAAACACAAATTTGTGATATAATTCATGTGAACCTACATTTAACTGAATAACATGCAAAGAAATGTTTCTATTGTTAATGATGATCCTAATTGTATTTGGTAAATAGACACAAATTTAGATTTTCACTGCAACACACTCAACAAAAGTTGGGGTAGAGTTATTTTACTATATTTCAGTAACACAGGTTTGGAGGTCTCCACATTAAGTAGGCTTATTGGTAGCATGTTTGGGTGTAAATATATCATGCACTAAAGACTCTTTGCTATCAAAGTTGGGACAATTCCATCAGAATTCATAAGAGAATCGTAAATCAGTTCAAAAGGAGATTGCAGAGAATTTAGATCTTTTAACATCTACAGTACATTATATTATGAGATGATTCAGAGAATTCAGAGACATCTCAGTGGATAAAGGGCAAAGTCGGAAACCACTGTGTCTAAATTCTTGAGATCTCTGAGCCCTCAGATAGTTGTCATGTTACTGTGACAAATATAACCACCTGGGCTCAGGAGTACTTCGGAAAGCTGTTGTCACTTAACACAGTTCGTCACTGCATCAGTGCAACCTAAAACTGAATGCAAGGAGGGAGCCATAAGTCAATTCTACACAGAAGTTCTCTGGGCCCAAGCTCATCTAAAAAAAGTTCTCCATGCCAAATATGAAAACAACCATTCCAGGTTGTTATCAGTGAAGGGTGTAAGCATCTGTGATGGTCTGGGAGTTAATCATTGTCCACAGCCTGAGGGATTACATGTATGTGAAGATACCATTGACTCTGAGGTGTATATTAGGATGTTAGAGAGACATATGGCAACATCTCTTCCCAGGACACACTTATTTCAGCAGGACAGTTAAATAAAAGTTTCACATGAATTTACATATTGCATATTTTGCTTTTTATTGCATTTTCAAAAGTATGCCAACATCTTTGTTCTATGACAAATGGATGAGTTGAAGGATCTGAGTAACTTGGAGTCGAATTGTCTCCATAACAGCAGGGAGTGGATTGTTCCAGGTATGCAGTAATCAACCAACCAAAAGTGATACAAAGAAGGACAACTGGTGAATTGATGGCAAGGTCATGGGCCCCAAAGGTTCACTGATGCATGTGGCTAGCACCTGTGGTCTGATCCTACTTACTACTGTAGTTTAAAAGGTGAATGTTGACTGATAGAAGGAGGTCGGAACACACAGTCATATAGTCAATGTCAGGGAGGTTGTGTTAATGTTATGGCTAATCAGTACAAGTAGTGCATTACAAGCAACATTCAAGTCATGTTTTCGCTAGGTTCAAAAAGAAAAGAAAAGAAGAAATGCGGGTGAAAATAATCTGTTTTAAATGTCCGTGGGGGAGAAAAAAGAAATCGGTTCCTGATGGAAATGAAAAGGTTGCTGCTTTATTTCAAGAAACAAAATAACACACTTCACTCAGACTTTATGATTACAGACCTTATGAGTACATGTGGTTAGATGCATTATGTTGTTATCTGGAGCTATGCCATGTTTGCAAGGGGCCTCCCAAAGAATAGAGGGAGACTGTAAACGAGATGGCATTTTGGAATGAGCTTAGTAGCTTGTCGAGGCTCCAACAATCAGCACTTGAGCTTTGCATATTTATGCATTAGAATATATTGTTGGCCATTTGTCACTGGCAGATTCTGTACGTTTCACCCCACGGGGCATAACCTCCAGAGTATGACATGTACGTTATCAGCATCCACAGATCATTAAGAAGATTGTCATTAACCTTGAGTAGGGTCTTGAGTGCAATATCATTTTTCTCCCTGTCACATCAGTAGCTAATGTATAGGCCTCTCATCTTTTTGCGCAACATTACCCATGTTGCTATACTGACTGGCTTGTACTCTTACAGCAATGCAATATACATTTCACTACTACATGTGCTTTATTTGAAACACCTAGTACTTCTACTCACTGGCCACTTTATGAGCTCTAGCAGCTGGAATAAATCTGTGTATCTACATTTTTGTGTATATATAGATATATATATATATATATACATGTATTGAAGTGAAAGTGACTATTTGTTAGTGTGAACACACTCAAGCACCACAACAAAATATGACCTCTGCACTTAACCCATTACATGTGCACACGTGGAGCAGAGGGCAGCTATCAACAGCACATGGGGAGCAGTGTAGCGGGACGGTACCTTGCTCAAGGGAACTTCAGTAGTGCCCGGGCCGGGACTCGAACCTGTGACTTTCAGGTCCCAAGGGCAACGTCCTAACGACCATATATACAGACAGACAGACAGACAGACAGACAGACAGACAGATAGATAGATAGAGAGAGATAGACAGAGAGAGAGAGAGAGAGAGAGAGAGAGAGAGAGCGAGAGAGAGAGAGTGAGAGAATTTTTTTTTACATAATTTATTTACTTGTATATTGCTTACTTGTATATTGTGCCAAACGTGTATGATGACCACACCACCAAAAAAGTCCAAATGGCATGGAAGAAGAAACAAATAATAATGTAAACTCATATTTAATTGAAAAAAGAACAAAGGCAGCATATCAATTTTATTGTGTTTTTGAAAAATGTATGTTAAAACATGACTTTATAGTAGAAAAATCAGAGTGCTAAGCTGGCCTCCCTGCACTCCAGACATGTCAACATTTGGTACATGATGAAAGAAGCTAAAGAACTTGGCCTCCTCAGTTCCCAACAGTTAACAAAATGTGTTTTGCTGTAATGTTGTTATAAGACTTTTTTTGGAAATGAGGTTGTCCAATAACTTCAATTGTAAGTGAGTAAGGTTTTTGCTTCTCCTGTAAAGCTGATATTTTGTTTAGACAGTGACAACTTATAGCAGTTGGCTATGTTGTCATGTTCTCCAATCAGCTTAGTCATAAGTTCCCAACCCTACTTCTCTTTGCCCTGCACAACTTGAGTGTTTTACTGCTATAACACACCCACTTCAACGAAGGAAAGGCTTATTAATTAGCTAATTAGTTGGATTAGATGTTTTGGGAGTAGGAAAAACTCAGTAGGTCAGGAACATCTACTATACAGCATTTATCACTGGTCGGTTTCTGGCCGCTTATCTTCACAAGATGTTATTTGGGTGGTTAATCATTATCACCACAGAGGTGACACTGACATGGTAGGGCAGGAAAGACTGGAATCAGAGAAGTTGGCTCTGGACATTAGCTAGTATGCAGTCACTGGCCAATAAATAGAGCAGCCCACTCTGAATTCTCCTGGCAATCTCAAAGGTCAGCTCATCCATGATGTTCAGAGCTGGTATGACTGTATTGAGCATAATGGTTTGAGCAGTCCACCACTCACAACATTCAACCAAGAGTGAGTCTAGAAATTGGCCTTTGGTGAAAGGCTTTTGCTGTATACCAGCAAGGTGGACCTACACTAAGATGGCACTTCAGCTAGGTGGCACACAGGTGTTTCTAATAAACTGTCTGCTAAGTGTATATTCACATGCCTTTACACATTTGATCCCAAACCAACTGAACCCTCCATGTGCTGCAGGTGGTGTTTGGCTTATACATTTTCTCTTTATCAGAGATCATAGGCCAGTGCAGGTAAATGACACTCTGGAACATCTGACCTGAGTGGTAAATACAGCAGCTGTGGGAAAATGATGTGTCCTTTATTCAAACCCATTAGCCAAAGCAGCAATGATAATTCTGCAGGTATCAATGACATGCTCTCAGTCTGTGGACCCAGATGGGCTGGTTTCAAAGAGCAATATGCTCACCCTCTCTCCCTCTCCCCCCTCTCTCCGGATGGTCTGGGTTGGCCGAAGTGGGCACTTCTGCTGCCATATCCATCATGCCTTTGTCCTTAGCTGCTTAGACCGTGCCTCTTGGGTAGAATGGCCATTCTGCTGTGATGGACTGCTCTACTGCATACGATTTGTAGGTTTGCTTCTCATGTCTGATTGTCTTGGATTAGATGTGGTAACGTTCTCATTACCTCTACCTCTTCACTAGAACTGCTAACACAGGCGTGTAACCTATGACAAATCTACAATTTAGACCTTTGACCTATCACCAAACATATGGATGATAAAATGGTTTAAATTACATTTTAATATGCATCAAAACTAAAAAAAAAAACATGTTTGGTTAACAGGTACCTTTATAAGGTAATAGCATCTTTACATGCAGTTTTCTTGAAAGCGTTAAGGATAAAGTCTTACAATAGTTAGAACAAAATCACAAACTTGGTTATTGCTTTATCCTATAGCTGTGTTGCCTATAGCTGTGTATCCTATAGTTTGTACATGCCATTGGGCCAGCCACTATGGAGAAGCTTTAGCTTAATACAAATGTTATGTTCCTTTTTGCAAACAGCTAGTAAAATGTCATAGCAGACAAATGTAATGTGTTATGAACTTTACAGACTAGTTAGTTAATGATAAGCCCTCTGCCAGTTAGAAAAGACTTCTGGTTATGGCTGTAAAAACACTGCATGGACCACGGGACAACATCTTCAGTGAACAACAATGATCAGATGAACAGAAGGGAAGAACCTGCCTGGGAGAAGGATGGAGAGAGAGCGATGGTGACAGACGCCAGCGGTTTGGCACCCACGTCCGGACCGAACCCGTGCTATTCCCCCTTTGCCACCTGTTCAGTGAGGCAACACTTTGGGAGCATATGCTAAATTAAACGTTCACTCACGTTGCCCAGAAAAGTTGGCGCCCCAACCAAATCAATGCGCCCCCATTGTTGTCACTGCTGTTTTTGTCTGTTGTGTTTACCACCATTTCCTTGTGCGGTTTGACAAAAAAAAAAAAAGTGGGAACAGCAGCGGGCCGCCTCCTCCATTTGACTTTCAGCTGATAGTCATAATTATGAAAAGGTCCAAATCAATTGCCGCAAATGGAAGCCATTTGTCGCTAGCCCTCGACTCCTCTAATTGCATTGATAAGCACCAGGGAACTGGTAGCCGTCCAAATGAAGCTTCCAGTGGATAGAAAATCTATCAGAATCTATCAGACGCACCACGGCGAGGCAGACGCGCTACTAGTCAATAATGCCGAGTCAGCTTGTTTTGATCATTTGTCTGAGGCTACACATTCCCATTCATGTTAAATTCTCCCCAAGGTCTCCCTTAGGCTTATGAGCTGTATATATTTGCATGGTACGGTGCTTTTTTTTGTGGCTCATGATCCACTTTATTGGAAACATCTACCTTGTCCTTTAGCTGAGGTCCGTCTGCTATGTAGGTATTCGATTACAGACTGTTGCCCATCTGTTGTTGACGGCATTCATCGCTGGTGAGTTACTGTTGACCAGATATTATTTGGGTGGTGGACCATTCTTACCATAACAAGACTTGTCTGGATGTAGAATCATCTGTCAGTCTGATCCATCACTAATAAGAAGCAGAAGGAAATTAGCATTCGGCATGTGTGCGCTCCAGCCTCCCTTGGGCACTGCCTTCTCGAGTGACTTAAAAAAAAAAGAAAAAAAAACCCACTCAAACTTCCCCCAGTCTTTTCTGTCTGGCTCTTAATGAAGAGAGGAAAGCTCACACCAGGCCCAGCGCCGGCTTAATTGGGTCACTAATTAAAAGAGCTGCCATGTCCGGGCAGAAGGAGAGGAGGGATTAAACTATGCCACAGGACAGTGAAGGGTAGGGTCTGCAGCTGAGTGTTGTGCCCCTGACTTTACCTCTGAGTTTACTGAAGAAATCCTCACAGCACATAAATTGACTGAGGCATTTGGATTTACTTCATTTGAACTAGCAGGTGTTCTTGCACTGTGATAGGCCCCTTTCCTGCTCTCTATATGCACTGTGTAGGGTCTTTTGTTAGGCTAGCTTGGCTTGATAGCACACTTTTTCCCTTTCCCAGAGAGCTGGGCTTCATCACAATTTGGTGATTTTCCTGCTCCAAAACACCTGAGTCAATGCATCTGTTTATTTAAAGGTTTAGTGGTTGCATTTGAGGGAAATCACCAAGATGTACTGGAAACAGATCCTCTGCAACAGAATGGAAAAACCATGTATTAAACTGTCATGTGAAAAATAAGTACATCCCATTTAAATACTTTTTTCAACATATTTAAGCAAACAAAGTGAAGCATGGCGGTGGAAATGTTATGGGTTGCTTTACTGCATTAGGGTCTGGGCAGCTTGCACTGACTTTTGATTCAGCTATGAATTCTGCATCATATCAAATTGTGCTTAGAGATAATGTGAGGCCATCTGTCCAAACGTTATGGCTATTTATGGGCTATGGATATTTCAACAGGATAATGATCCTAAGCACACTAGCAAAGCCACCATGGAATGGGTCAAAAAGAGCAGAGGTCTTACATTTTTTAGGTTTAAAATTCCATTGAAATGTTTTATGAGGTTTAAAATGGGCCGTACTTGCCAAAATACCCTCAAACACCTTAAACTCAACTGAACAGCTACAAGAAAGTATTTGTTATAATAATAATTATAATAATAATGTTGTACCAGTTGTTGTTGAATTCGTGAATTTTAAAAATCAATTTTTTCCTCATAGTTTTGTTTTAATGTATCACTTTTATCTGTATTAAAGAGGGTTAAATGTTTGATCTTCCAAATATGTTGAAAATATCAACAGTGACCATGAGGTGTACTGACTTTTTCACATGACTGTAGGTCTACTTTAGAGTTTTGAGAATTGTAGGGCATGCAGTTCTATGCATATCTTCTATTATCCCCTAGCCCCTCACTGATGGACAGTTTCTCTGCTGCTGGTTGGATATGCTCAAAACTTTCCACCACCTATATAATATCTAGTCAGTGGTGGTCCTCCGGTGGTCCCCTTCCAATGATGGATGAGTTAGCGGGTGGCTGATAAGCTGTGCTACATCAGAGGGCCTACTATCAGTAATTGCACACCTACAACATGTTCCTATGTGGCAGGTGTAGCTGATAAATGAAAAATGTGTGTAGGTACAGGGTAGGGTTTCCTAATAAACAGCAAGCGGTAATCTACTTTATCGTGTAAACGTACTATATTGGGAAGGGATCCTAAAGGACCTTCTGCAGGCTGTTAAGTGACATATTACAGTGGCGTACATTAAATTAGATTCAGCAGTGCTACAAATTAAATTGTCAACGGAATGCTTTTAAAGGCCTCTGATCTCCTGAGCTCAGGCCGCAGTGTGTAAGCGTGTAAAGTCAGGAATGAAGAATGAGGTTTGAAACATCATTCTGCTTTTTTTTTTTCCTTCTTTTTTTCACCCCTCATTCTGTTGATGGTTGTGCGGGGCCCACTGTTCCCCACACTTCAGGCTTAACCATGTCCCTGGTGCGCAGCAATTTCCTGTCTTTTTTTTTTATTTCTCGATCTTTCTTTCTTTCTCCCTCGCACGTAGTCTACACACTCCCTCACTTTTCCCTGCCCCATCAACTTAATATCCCACTGACCGACCTTGGTAAGGCAGCGATCAATCCATAGCGGCACCCTCCGTCCTTTCAGAGCAATTCACCCAAAGGCCCACTGTCAATCAAAAATGAAGTCTTTGGTAAAAGGTGGCATTTTGCAGCACTAGCCAGTGATGGTATCATGCTTGCACAGCTTAGTTCAAATGACCCCCCCTGATTGCCACTGATTGTGTGAGTGAAGGGGGTGATGGGGTTCTGAGAGAAAGGTGCGAAAATATGAGGATGGAAAGGCAAGAGAGATATTCACACAGCAGTATCCAAAGTGTAAATTGAACAAGGGCCATTCTTAGATCGTGACTGCACGCCTTAGTGTCGGATGAAACCTCCAGACTTGTGAAAAATGATACATTTGACTGATTATGGATTATTGGATATGAATTATATTATTAATTAGTTGGAGCACTTCTGACTATGAAGGTTTCCAGTAGGTTTTGAATGCACATCTGGATTCTAAGCTAATTCTACAAGCTCAGGTAACAGTACTAATGGTCCATCATTCTTCTTAAAGCTAAGAAACTGTAATAGGCTGCTCACCTAACTAACACGCCTATGAAAGTTCATCTGCGAGATCGTTGATCAGAAACATCGTCTTTGTCATCTCAATTGTCAACTTGCCCTATTTGCATTATAACTGGTACAGCCGGGAGAAGGATGGGTTTTCCTTTTGAGTCTCAGGTCCACTCAGTGTTCTCTATTTGCATCTCCTCTCAGTCTTTAATCCCTTGCTCTTAGGGAGGTTCTCCATTAACATGCTTGTTAAACTAACTGTTCTCTTACACTCTTGCATCTTTTTTTTACTTTTTGATCCTTCATTCTTCTCAGTGTTGCTCTACGTTCTTGCTGCTACTTTGAAGTGAAAGAGGAAGTGATTATTTATCGTTGTGAACACCTCCCATCACACAAAGTGCACCACAACAAAATGTGACCTCTGCATGTAACCCAGCCGTATAGCAGGACGGTACATTGCTCAACAGTACCTCAGTGTTACCTGGGCATGATCCTTCAACCCTCCGATCACATGAGCAAGTTCTTATTCACTAGGCCAACACTGCCCACCAACTAGGCTACAACTGCCTACTACGGTCCTTGGTGACAGTCATTAAGGGGCGGGTTTCTGTAAAAATGATTCTGTAAAAATATGAGGAAATATGTGCAGCCATCATTGAATGGAATCCATAAATTAAGCATTATTTAGTATTAACAAAGGAATAATTAACTGCATAATGGACATTATGTAATCATATTTACACCAGAAAAAATAATGGACAAATCAGGCGCCGTGAAAAGCGCTTAACCTGCTTCACCAGTGAGTAAGTCAAAAATAGTTGATCGGCTGAGTCGTGTTTTGTGTTGACCTCTTAAGATGTTCAGTGGAGGCTAATGCAGCTAACAAGTCATGGAAGTTTACCCCAAGGATTAGCATCATGCCAATGGCATACCTAAACATACCTGTGCTGCTTTCATCATTTGTTCATGGCGTTATAGTGATAGCTGTGGTGGCGTAGTGGTTAAAACTTTGCCGCGTGGGCACCACTGAGGTTCTCTTCACCAAGGTACCGTCTCAATACACTGCTCCAGGAGGCTGTTAATAGCTTTCTGCTGCTCTACTTGCGACGGGTTAAATGCCGAGGTGACATTTCATTCGTTGAGTGTGTTCACGATGACAAATTGTCACTTTCACTTTTGGCTCCAGTTCAAAACTCAAAAAGCAAAAACGTCTCGATTGATTGGTTACACAAATTGTGTTTGTCCGACTATTCCTTTACAGTTGCCCAATTTAAGACACAGTAAGAGACAGCAGGTGAATGGAAAGTGTAGTTAAAACAATGGCTTACTTGCCTCCGTTCCACCGTTTCATATGGATGAACTGGGTCCTGGCTCCACACGAGACCGTACCTTGGTCCCTCGCTGTCTTTGCAGTGCTTCTGCTTTTCTCCCCCTTTCCCACCCTTCCCTGGCTCTGCCCTAGTTTGCCACCAGCCTTGGAGTGTGATTGGGGATTGTTTCTGTGCCTCATGCTGTCCCGCCACTGGCCTAGTTCGTCCGTAGTGGCCCCATTGAGCCCTGCACATATCGTCCTGCTCTGGGGCGGAGAGAGGGAGAAGGTGAAACTAGGAAGGCTCCATAGGCTGTATGTTGTACTTCCATTTCCTGGCCACTTTATAACATTCACCTACCTAATAGATTCACTATCCTGCATATACAGCCATTCGGAAGTGTGAAATTGTCGAATAGTACCACGATGTGGACTGAAATATTGTAAACCAGACACTTAAAGGAATTATTATATTTATAATTTTGTTTTTCTTGAGAAAAAATCATTAAATCTTACACTTACAGGTTTGCACCGAACAGTTCTAGGAACCTTTTGAGAGAAACTACCTACTGTGAAGCTCCCTCGAGAACAAAACACCTTTGGGGCTTTTTTCTCTTTGCATTCGCACCGCCAGTGGGACCACTGAAGTGATGTGAGCCGACCTGAGGGTTGTATAGTAACCACATACAAGAAGGTATAGGATGCTGTGATGGGAGTGCAGCATTTCACATTTCACATCATCATGACAACATTTTAAAACATCATATTTTTTCTGTTGCATATGGGTTTGAAAAGCCTTGACTTCACTGTATGTATGTATTTTTCCTCAGTTTTTAGTGCTTAGAGTTCTCTCTCCTCTATTGCGAGAAAGTACCTACCCTAAAGCAGGAGCTAAAATAGTTCCTCAGACCCTCGTTTTAGGAGCTATGACCATTCTCAGTTGCTGCAGCAAACACACCAAAAGGGGTAACCTCCTCCTCCAAGAGTTCTAAGAAATATGAACACATTCCTCTGGTTGAAAAGCACCTAAAATGTCTTAGTTATCTATTCCTTGTCATTTTGTTTGATTTAATCCTTCACAATTAGTCATTCTCCCTCTATCCCATTCATGCCTGGTCATCTTCTGACCAGAGTACCATTGTTGACCAGATATTATTTGGGTGGTGGACTAATATTAGCACATCAGTGACACTGACATGGTAGTGGGATGGTCGTGTGTACCTGGCACTAGTAGGAATATATCAAGCACAGCATTGTCGTTGACGTTTGAACACGACACTGTCATTTATGTGTACTAGGCAACCGCACCCTCAAACACCCATCAACAATAGTTTTGTGGGCAGAAATTGACCACCGCAGAAGGGCTAAATGGTCTGCAGTCTCTAACTGTAACCCAGCAAAGTGGACCTACTAGGTAGGTGTTTCTAATAAAGTGGCCAGTAATGATGTGACAGCCTTGCGCCACCTCCCTCTCTTTCTCCCTCCACGGGATGGCCTGTGGCGCTGCCCCCCTCAGTCACCCACGGAGAACGGTCGAGAAAGGCCGAAAGAAAACATGCGGTGGTGAGGGAAAAGGGGGAGCGTTGGGTTACCCCAGGCACCAGAAGTTCGCTCTCTGTGTGTTGTAAAGTAGGGCATCTTTTCCACATCAGCCTGACATCGCCAAGTGGGAATCACTAATACACTTCACCAAGCCCTCCTCTACCTGGGAACATAAAAAAAAGACTTCAATGACACCTGCATCACAAGCTGGAAATTATGTTGCAGTAATTCAATGCAACAAGGACAACGAAATGACTAGCAGCTTCTAGACAGTGTAGAGAAATTAGCTAAAATAGTGATCGACTACTTTTATAGCTACAATGGCTTTTCCAATGGTCCCAATGGATTTATCATTTGGCAATTATAACTGATATTAATGTTATCAGTGTCCAGTGGTGAACTGTAATTATTATAGCTAGGTCTACAATTTGGTCCATAATGATCAAAACATTGGTTAAAAAAGAGGTATAATAACACCTGCTGTTATGCTAATTTCTGCTAGCATCTCTGTGGGACTGATATCATTGCACAGGAACATATCATTTTTGGCTTTTGTAGGAAAAGTGTATATATCTGAAGCTTGTAAAATTAATTTCATGTTTAATATTAACATTGTATATAAACACAATTCAGTAAAGTGCATATTTGATTACCTACTACAGTGGTGGCCTAGTGGCTAGGACCGTGCCCTTGTGAACAGAAGGTCGCTTTTCCCTACCCCAGTACCACTGAGGTACCGTCCCACTACACTGCCCCCCGGGTGCTTCTCATAGCTGTCTGTTACGCCACATGTGATGGGTTAAATGCTGAAGTCACATCATCTATTGCACTTTGTGTGTGATTGATTGTGTTCACAGTGACATATGTCAACTTATTGCTTTTACTAGTGTATATTGTGTATAGTTCCACTTCCTGTACACTAATAGAAGATCCCTATATTCCACCAAAAAATGTTGACTGGCTCATTTTCTGTTGACCATTCTAAGAATTTTCCCCTATAGTTTCCAATTGTAATAATGAAATATGTACTGCTGAATTAAAAATGCCGGACATGTACATTTCTACCTAAAGGTTTCTCTGAGACAGTAAAGTGATTGTTTTGCATTGGAATGCAAGAAAATGCTTTCAATCTTTACAAACTGTCCTAAAAGTAGTTATAGCAATACAGGCTGGGTGAAGAATAAAATCATCTTTATCTTTAAATATAAGGCAATATACTAAAAATAATAAGGCAGCTTTTAATAGTCTAACTAGTTACTAGGTTTTTTTGTTTTTGTTTTGTTTTGTTTTTTAGAGGCATGAAAGTTAATCTGTATTATGTTTCAATTTAATTTAATTTAATTTAATTTTTAAAATTGTTAATGTATTTTTTATTGTATTTTTTATTTTTTATTTTTCATGATTTCACCACTAGCCAGGACTCTTCTCTCAAAAAAAGGCCTCACACACATTTCTGCCTCTATATTTTTCCTAGTACCAAAGACTGTGTTGGGTAACGATGATTGTTTTCAGATGTGTTGCTTAGATGATGAAGATCTTACATAGACCAAAACACATACGATTTTTTACAGTGTACACATGCATGGGAATAAGGTAAACATCATTATGTGAAGAGCACTGACACTGAGAGCTTGTTTCACAGAAACAAGTGTCATCACTATACAGTAAATGGGGAAAAGCCCCAACACGTCTCCTTCTATATATAGTCTCTATTCCAGACTTCCTGATGTTTTTGCTGTTGGAAGTTTGCAAGTAGTGACTAAGGTCTGACTGTTATAATGGACCATTCACTCCTGATTGATATTGGTAAGGAGAAAATGTGTGTGTGCTGAAAAGGCGGCCGGAGAACTGACTTAAAACAGTGGCTCGGTTGCTTGTAACTCTGTGAAAGCTTTCGATCTTGTCATGCGGTCGTTCGGCATCTAGCTGTGAAGGTTATGAATCGGAGACAGGAAGTGGTGTGTGCAGCCGGCTATGGGGTGCTCTCACCCCGTCCTTGAGCACTGTGTGTGTGTGTGTGTGTGTGTGTGTGTGTGTGTGTGTGTGTGTGTGTGTGCGCATGTGTTGCCACTTTGACAGAGTGCGGAGGGCTAGGAAGTAAATCACGGGGTCAAGCCTCTCTCTTTGCCTGTGGGCAGGGGATGGAGCGGGAAAGGGCCACTCCAGAGTCAGGTTCAATAAAAACAATTTTCGAAGTGTTGACTTGTTTATGATGAACTGTTCGCATGGCCCGTTTTATTTCCAGCACTCGCGGCGCATGAGAAAGCCTCCTCGCCCGCACAGAGCTTCAGCATTGCAGGGAGAATATGTGGTTTGCTTCTCCACTTTTTTATTTGGTATTAGTTTCCCCAAACACAATAATAGAACACTGGGTGTTTGTCAGACAAAAGTGATTGTAGTGTGAACTGTGGAAGCTGAAGTGGACTCGACGATACTTTGTTTATATATAATTTTCACTATATATAATATACAATACATATAGTCAGCACTTTATATAATATATAATAAATAATTTACATTAAATATAATCTACACGTATATAATATACACGATATATAATTTACACTTTATGTAATATACACTTTTTATAATCTACACTTTATATAATAAACACTATATATACTCTACACTATATAATCTACATTATATATAATATACAATTATACAATATATATTTTATTATAATATATACTATGTAATCAACACTATATAATCTACACTGTATTATTTACATTATATATAATCTACATTATGTATAATATACACTTTATATAGTCTGTGCTTTTTGTAATGTATATTTTTTTATAATATGCACTTTTTATAATATACACTATGTATAATCTACAGTTTATATAATTTACACTATGAATAATCCACACTTTATATAATCTACACTTAATAACATTATTCAAATATTCTTAAAATTGAATTCAATTTATATAGATATTATTAAACGTTTTTGGAACATGTCTATTTTAAAATATGTATAAACCTAAAATAAAAAAAAATCTTTAAAACTTTTAAAGATGAGGGAAACACGTTTGTCATATAGTCCCTGTTCAAAAACACCCTGATGTCTTTAAAAACTTCACAGAAAAAGGCGAGAACATTCTTCAGTTTTAGCTCTTCTCTTGCTCAAAACATCCTAACATTAATATTGAGTCTTTTTTCGGACAGTGGCAAATTATGGATATCTGTGAAAAAGCCAGAGGGAAAACATAAATATATATTCATTGTTAATGACAATGAATGAATAGTTCTAATATGAGAGTTGGGTCAAATATGTGGGTGGCGTGGTGGTGCAGGGGTTAGCACTGTCACCTCGCAGCAAGAAGGTCCTGGGTTCGATCCCTGGGTTATAAAAGGGTTATACATTAGCATTATATAAGGAATGAGGACATTCTGGGCCGTGGTGGCTTATCCCTGGCCTGGTCAGCACTGAGGTCCCGCTTCACTGCTCCCTGGGCACTGTTGATAGCTGCTCGCTGCTGTGTGATGGAATAAATGCAGAGGTCACATTTCGTTGTGGTGCTTGAGTGCGTTCACAATGACAAATTGTCACTTTTAAAAAAAATAATAATTAAAAAAAAAACACTACAAAGCTCCTCCTAGTTTGCACTGTACTTATTTCCATTAAACTTTTTTGGGAAAAAGAAAGGCTGCACATGGATGCCTCAGGGATGCCTCATGCTGTTTGAGCTTCCAAAACTACTGTACACACACTCTTGTCGTACACACAGACTTGTCAATGTCTCTGAGCATTTTTCCAATGCATGCAGATATCACACCACTATATTACAGCAAATCCAGAGCCCACAAAAAAAAATCCCACAGTAGCTGATGCTTCTTTACACCATGAAGGGTAGTCAAGATCTCCATCTTCAACATAAACAGACGCTACGAAGACATTTTAGCGGCAGCTGTTTACTCTAACATCGTGTTAATTTAAATGCTCACACACGTTTATTAGTGTAAATGAAATCATCTGCTTTTAAACGAAGGTTCACAGGACACCTGGACTGCCAAACAACTGTTCTGTGGTTTTCACAATAAACATTTTTATAGATCACTGCTTAAATCGGTGCTTGTCTGCTCTGCAAAGTGGCGTGTTTACTGTGCAGGACGCTTGTTTTTCACACCTTTATTGACAGCACAGATTTAAAAAAGACACATTTCACAAAAGTGTGGAAAACCCAGTGAATGTGTGGCCAGCGAATTCAATTAAATATGTGAGATTGTATGAGTCGCTTATGTGTTTCTCCAAGTAGAAACAGAAAAAACAGAAACTGGAACTACTACGATATATATAATTGTGTGTGTGTGTGTGTGTGTGTGTGTGAGAACTCAACATGTTTGTATGATGTTATTATTGAGTGTTATATTAAACATTTAACAACGTTTGAGTGAAAAAAAGCAAGTCTATGGAAACTGTGATGTTCATGCTCAAGTTCATAAACCCTGCATGAAATATTAACAGTAATTACATACGTACATTCTGATAGAGCTTGTTCTGTCCACTCCTATAGCTGGTAACAATTCCCTGCAAAATTTCCATTACGGTTCCATAAAGTTTTCGATTGGGTCCAGTTACACCACAGTTTGTTTCAACTAGGCCTTGTGATTGGCTGAGAGGCATTCGATGATTGCTGGTATGAAGGCATGATTGCTAATGAAGCCACTCCAACCGTATCTCTTGATCTCACTCTGCCTTATGCCTGTAACCTACAGTAGCAATGACATCTAGCCTCTAAAACATACCAGTAACAACATGTATTACAGTCATCAGGCCTGCTGAAAAGAACAATAAGACATGACATCAGTGGCATGGCAGTGGAGGCCTAGTGGTTAGAACACTGCCTTTGGGACCTGAAGGTCGCAGGTTTGAGTCCTGGCCCGGGCACTACTGAGGTAC
>JBBPDA010134888.1:0-22455 GCA_037974385.1 Arnoldichthys spilopterus
CCCTGCGATGGGTTGGCCTCCTGTCCTGGGTGTACCCCGCCTTAGGCCCGCAGTCAGCTGGGATTGGCTCCAGCTTCACCGTGACCCGGAAACGGAAGAAGCAGTTGGAAAATGGATGGATTATATCTGGAAAAGCCAAGCCACATAAAAATGCAAGTGTAAATGAACAATGCATTTAAAAATACATGCACATAAATTCTATTGCTTAATCCACTGTAGGTGGGGATCTGAGACATTTGAGTCATGTTATGGCAGTGTAAATGCATTTTACAACCAAAATCCCTCCCAATTCTGTGATGGCACTTCCCCTGCTGTTCTATTTATGGAAGAGACGGCCTTGCAGGCAGCCGCCACTTAGTGCAGCCATCACTGCTCTTTCAGTTTTTCTCCTAATGAGTTTAAATTTAATTTGGTAGCCAATGTTGGATGAACCAGTAAGCTCAAATAAAATGGCAATTTGGAAAAACTTTTTTTTGCTACAGTTAACACAGATAACTCCCGTGGTTCTTAATAGCCATCTTCTTGTAAACGCTAGCTGTGTTGTGCAAAATGGTGCTGTGTTGGTTTAAAATTTAAATAGCGCAGCTGTTTTTTTGTATATGAGCTAAAAGTACCATCCATCAAAGTCTCAGTCTTTGCAAGCAAGGATGGGTCATAACTCAGTTTTGTCCTCTTTGTGACAAAATTCATGAGGGTTTTGTTTGTCATTTTAAAATGAGGATCTCTTAATGCAAGATTGCAGAGAATTTAGGCATTCATCGTCTGCAGTGTATAATATTGTGAAAATAGTCAGAGAATTCTGAGAAATTTCAGTGTGTAAAGGGAAAGGTCAGAAACCAATGTTGAATGCACATGATCTTCGAGGCCTCAGGTGGCACTGCCTAGGAAACTGTAATGTTGCTGTGATAGACTTAGCTACCTAGACTGAGGAGTACTTCAGAAAACTATTGTCGCTTAACACAAAATGTTCCCACATCAAGAAATTCAAATTGAAATTTTATTTAAGGAGGAAGCCATACATGAAAGTTCTCTGGGCCCTAACTCATCTAAGATAGACCTAAAGACGGAACCATGTAATGTGGCCAGATGAGTCCACATCTTAGTTTGTTTTCATAAAACGTGTTATTCCACCCCTCGTATTTGCCATACATGCTTGCAGTGCTTGACAGTCTTTCTAAACATGGGAAAATACGCAAAATAAAGTGCATGAAAAAGCAAGATAAACTCTGAATGTCTTTGGACTGGCCTATCACAATATTTTTAAGCAAGACAAAAAAAAATAAATAACTAGCCCATTTAAATATCAGTAACACTGCACTGTGAAAACTACTTTTTATTGAGGGGTTTATGGACTACAGCCTTACTATATGATTTTATCTTAGTCTGACTGTTCTTGCTGACACCATGTCCTGCATTAACATTATTAGTCACTTGAGGAACAGTTGCTTTTGGGTATCTCTTTATTATAAGGCACAATCACACTTACTGATTGTGCATTTTGGACCACAAACACTAGCCAGATGAGAAATCTTTGTAACTATACCTCCATCTGTGCTCAAATACAGAATTTGTCACTTAGATACACAGAGTGTCTGTTCTTTTTCAGTACTTATCCACTTTTTATATCATTTAAAAATTACAGTTGTCCTTTACATTTTGTGAAAATATCTAGAAATTTGTCCCAACGAACAAAATTAAGAGTCTGAGACCACCAATGAAATTGTTTAATACAAATAATATTTTATAGCACATTATGTCATGAGCATGAACATTTGTAAAATTTGTAAAAAAAAAAAAAAGTTTGAAATATTTGAACATGTGCTTCATTGGAAAGTACAAGGCTAAAATAAAGCAAAAAATAAGCATATGTCATGTAATATACAACAGTTCGTATGGCAAACTGCAAGTACATTTCCTCTCAGCCTTTAATATTCTTTATTATATATTATTTATATATTCTCGTTTTTTATACATGTTCAGTTTTGAAGTATGAATCAACAGGCATTGAGGCATTTACTTAACATCTATGGTTGTATTGGTTAATTAACTTTAAATGTCACTCAACCAATTATGTTTAAGGACCAGAACTATCCATTAAATATATGCACAAAAACAAACCAACCAGCAAACAAAAACCAACCAGTTATAAGGACTGGAACTATCTAGTAATTATCTACATAAAAATAAACAAATATAAAAACACAAGCCCTAAACCAAGCCTTTAACATGTGAAAGGTCACTAATTAGCTGTTATCTAGAAAATGTTTAGAATTATGAATATATATATACTTCTGTTTTAATATGGTCAAAAATCTAAAACTGTGTTCCAGGTGTGAACAAAAAAAATCAACGTGTTATCACACTTTCGGCACCAATCGTATATATTAAGCTATATATGTATATTCTCGATTACATTCCCAACTTACACCATATATTAGACACTAGAGGGAGTCAGAGCACAGTGTTGTTTTTTGTCGCTCTCAAAAACCTCGATCAACTACCGTGTTTCTTGATGATGACGTTGCAGCGCCGACCCTGCGCGTCATTTGTTTAGACGCTGACAGAGGGAACAGCGGGACAGACGCAGGTCTGGTTCGCGCAGGTGAACACGTGACTGATGGATCAAGTACCAAAAGCAGCACCTGAGTTGCTGAACAGCTGGCTGGGATCTTTGGGGGATATTTGAAACCGGATCTGGGAAGCAATGGACTTTCTTTTGATTTTTCTGAAATGCGATAGTCCGTGTTGTGTTCGTCGCCGAAGAAAAACCCATCCCATCACCTGCACTGCCGATAAAAGTTCAAAGCGGATGCCGCGTTTTTGGAACAGTTGAACCTGGCGTTTGCAATGATGCCTGCTACCACAGCTGAGAAAACAGTAAAGGTAATGGTAGAGGTTCCCCCAAGTACCATGTGTTCAATAAAAGATGAGGATATTGGCTGTCCTTCGGTCATTCAGCAGTGATTATACAGGCTCTATATCAAATTCCACATTTTAATTCTACAAGTAAGTCTGTGCATTCAGTAGGTTTTTAATGCTTTGTAACAACACAACAAATGCACGGACGTTAAAAAGAAAATGTACTTTTGTATTTTTAATGCACACACTTTAACACAAGTAAAGTTTTGAACAACTTCAGGGTATCAGCTCTTTTGACTCAGGTACTGCACTTGCCTACTTTGTCCACCTGTAGTTAGGTGTGTTGAATATGTCGAAAAAGTCTCATGTGTGACCGCTCCAGAGCACTCCATTCTGTTGGCAGTGCTCTTCTGAAAAGGTAATGCAAACTGTGTTTGATGCCTATGTCAGCAGTTGTTGCAGCTCAAGCTAGTTGGATTCACTAATTAGAAAGTCTGTCTAAATTATGTTGGACATGAAGAGCTTCTCTTTCAGACCCAGATTTAAAGTAGATGCAGTTTTAGCCTAACTTAGTCCAAAAGTAGGCTTAATTAATGTCCAGGAAACCAGCCCAGAACGTGTCAGTCAGTGCCGTTTTTTTTGCTATAAGTGGTATAAAAGTAGTGGTCTTGGGGCCCTTGATCATGTAGAATTTAATTTTATTTTTATATATACCACATTAGGTTTGATTTTTTTAAGTGTATTGTTTTAATTTCTCTACTTTAGTGTTTATTAAACCCTTTTCCTGATAAACTAAATATTCCAGGTACAATAGGTAAAGTTTTTGCTATCATTACAAGTTAACAAGCATTATTGCTCAGAGGTCCGTGAACCAACACACTTCTGAGGCCTTTAAATTCCTTTTTCATGTTTATTGTCCAAAAATATTCCTGTGGCACAATGTTAACTGGCCACAGAAATCTTTTTCTGCATGCATCTAATCAAACCGTTTTTGACATTAACATTTAAACATTTGCAACATGGACAACCAGCAGGTCTACTATATAATGTTTTCCCCACCAAAATGCCAGTGTAAATCCTCTTATTCCAGTTTATGACTTGATGCAGAGAAAAATACCGCACTTTGCATGTATAAATTGATTAAGTCAATAAAACAAAATTAACATTCATTCATTATTCTTCACTATTTAAAAAACGTGAAATGAAACATGGAGCAGTTTTTCATTTAGTAAGCATAATGGTACCAAATGAATAAACTCCTTATAATTATGTGGTGTCAATTTAGTAAATCAAGTGTTGCAATTGAAACAAAGCTTGTCACACATCTTAGAATAAACCATCACTAAAAACTCAGGAGGGTGTGTTCTAGAACAGTACAGTTACTAATGTGAATTTAGAATAATCCATACACCAGAGCATCTGTAATTCTGTATTTTCCATGAAAGTAGGAGTTCTCGGGGCTATGATATTTTATAAAGACACAATTTGACCAATCAATGGTCTCGTCATTTTTCACTGCATTAATACATTCGGTAATGTGTTCAGTAGTCATTGTCAAGAATGGTAACCAAATTCAACATAGGTATGGGCCACTTAGCAATGTAAACAATGCCAAAATGTCAGACCATGGACTTGTAACCGAACTGTGACATAGCGTATTGTACAACACTGGCCTGTCTGGTGAAAAAGCGCTATTAGACAGCATCCCCATGTGACACTGGTGCCACTTGTTGACCACATAATATTGAAGAACATGTAAGCATGCTAAGACACTGAGGATGCTTTCTTTTTGCTCGCAGTCAGGGTGATGGGTGGTGGCTCGATGTTCAGTTCCTCTCTGAGTTCTGTCAGGTTCTGCTCCCAACGACGCTCATAGAAAACACTCATTACACAGCTTGCCCGGCTGCCGCTACGCAAAGCCCATGGCCCAAGAGACCCCAGGAGTTTCTTGAGACGACTGAAAAACACAAACACAGCTAAAGAGTTTGGACTCCACCAAGCCAGAGCCAGACAGATTGATACAAACTGAGGAAATTTTATAGCATTTTTTCCCTACCCAGGAGTTGTTGACCAACAAAGAATCACAAATCAAAAATCACAGTGTGTAATAGTCCAAAAAAGTCCCATAAGAACCCAGGGTAATGTCTAAACAACCATAAGGCCTCTTTCAAACATTGGCAAATGCTAATGTTCGTTAGTCAACCATAGTATTGGTGCATACCAGTTCATTTCGTTTTGCTACTGAAAGTAAAATTTGATTACGTGGCACTTGCACACTATGAATAGTGGGTGGTGAATTATCCTATGCATTTAACAATAAAAGTATTTATATACTTTATTAAATGTGATTATTTGTGGTAAAATAAGCCACTATTAACCTACAAAAATAGGCCTATTGTTTTTGAATAGGTTTCTATTTGGATAAACTTTTGCTAAAAAATTTGCTATTCCATTATATAAAACGGTCAAATTCTAATTATACTGTGATGTAAATTTTTGAATGGCTTGCCATCATCGATGGAACAATGAATACTGAATAATACCAGCAAATCTTAAAGAAAATGACACTGTGTGCAGGCTGTTTCTTGATCTTGTAGTATGTTGAATATGTTGACATGCACTCAGTAATCATTTCATTAAAAACACTTTATGAAACTATGTGCTGTGCACCCTGACAGACCCTGTAGCCCAACTGTTGATGTATAATGCATGTTGGTAATATTCTGGAACTTCAGTGGTCAGTTTCTTATTACAAATCCGATCTTGGCTAGATATTGTGGGGGCACTCTCAACCTGCCAGCAGTGTAAGTCTCACTGCTATATTGAGAATAGGTCCACACTACCAAAATACAGGTGAAACTCTTTAGAACATCATGCAAGAGTTCATTTACTTCAGTAATTCAGCTTAAAAGGTGAAATAATATATGGCATAGACTCAAGATATTTCAAGCCTTTATTTGTTATAATTTTGATGATTATGGCTTACAGATTATGAAAACTCCAAATTCAAAAATCTCAGAAAATTAGAATATTACATCTCGCTTTGCATGTAATGGGTCTATATCATATATTAGTTTCACATTTTAAGTTGAATTACTTAAATAAATTAACTTTTGCACTATATTCTAATTTTTAGAGTTTCACCTGTAATACCCACAATCGAAAAACTGGCCAAAGATGAATGGGGTAGAGCAGGGGCAGTTTGGTGGTTCCCCTCCTCAAACATTTGGAAACTCTGGCAATGAACATGTAGTTAAACCAGGTTTGTATGAACAGGTAGATCACCTAACTGTGCTGGACATCAGCCCTCCGGGACTAGAGATGCCCACCCCTGGGGTAGACAGTAGTGCACAACACATGAGATGCAATTTGTACCTGTGCAGTGGACCTAATGGTTTGTGGAACTCAAAATGTTCAGTGGGTGATTCTTTAAAAAGTTGATCACTACAGTTTTTTCTTCTAATGCAACAGAACTTTACAATCTGACTGTAGATGAGACTGTTCATGAACAGATTTTGGAGACATTCAGACAAAACATGACAAATATAAACAAACTACATGGAAACTCAATACGTTACAAAGATAAATGAATTCATTCATCAAAAAAATGACAGTTTCCAGAGGAAGTTCATTTAACACAGGAGGAACTCTAATGATGGAATTCTCATATTAAAAACAGTTGTTACTTCTCGGCTGGATTTAGTTATTGTTATGTAAAACATGATGAGTTCCTTAAAATAAATAAGAGACCATGTGTTGCAGTGATTCTTCATTGATTATGGCATCCATAAAACCAAATTACCATGATAAAGTTTCTGTAAGTCATGGCGTTGAGTGGTTTATTGCTTTATAAAACATTTAGCTTGAATTTAAAAGTGGGATAAGACATGCAGTCTTGAAGAGATTGTTGAAGAGAGTTCCAGAGTTTAGGGGCAGTAGCACTGAAAGACCAGTCACCCATAGTGGAAAGACATGGACATTGATACAAGATGACCTCAGAGAACAAGAGGTGGAGTAGAGATAAAGAGGTCACGAAGGTAGAAAAGAGCCAGATTGTGTAGGGCTTTAAAAGTGAGAAGAAGTATTTTAAATTTAATACAGGATTGGATTGATAGCCAGTAGAGTCGAAAGAGGATAGGAGTGATATGGGACCAGCAATTACTAGACTGAGAACTCTAGCAGCAGAGTTCTGGATATATTAAAGTTTTTGAAGGGACCTGTGAAAAGGGACTTACAATAATCACGGCGGTACATGATAAAAGCATGAACAAGGGTATGTGCATCCACATCAGACAGAGCAGGACTGAGCCAAGCAATAGTACAGAGGTGGAAAAAGGCAGTTTTGGAGAGGGACTTCATGTGAGAGTTGAAATCAAGTAGTGGATCAAGTAAACCCCCAAGGTTTCTAACAGTTGGAGAGGGCTTGACTGTGGAACACCATCAGTACTGATTGAAAAGTGGAGTGTCTTGGATATATATACATATACCATGCCTGCAAATAATTAATTGTTACAATCGGTAGCATATAGACCAGGAATAGAAGAGCCCCAAAAAGAGAGCCCTGGGGGACCCCACATGTAACAGGAGATACAGATTGTTTATGAGAACCTAACGTAATGAATTAAAACACTGAACAGGTGTGTCAGAGATACCAAGAGAGGCAAGACAGGAATTATGAACAATGTGATTTACAGTGTCAAACTGTAAACTGCACTTAAGTCTAGTAGTAAAAGAATGGAAGTACCTCCACTATAAGCAGTAATGCCAAGATCATTAATAACTTTGAGAAATGATCGTAGGGTCAGAGTCAAGCTGACAACCAGAACAGTTAGATTTAGAGATTAGTACAGTGACGAGAGGGGTTGACAGGAGCAAAATTGGAGAATTGGTGAAGAAGATGAGGTGAAAGGGAAAAGGTGATATATTTGCTTAACTTTATTTTGGATGTAGTGAGAAAAGGCCTGGCATAGCTCATGAGTTCAATGACAAGCTAGTGCTGGGCATAAGAGGAGTTTGTTGGCTGTTCTAAAGATTTGTTGGCTGTTCTAAAGAGAGGGCCTCGATTTAGCAGAATGAGAGAGGGGTAATATCTGGAATGGGCATCATTGGGTGTGGCCCTATAGTTGTTTAAATTATCAGAATATAAAATAAGCAGCCAAAAAGATCTAGACTTAGTATTACAATAAGTGACATTAGTTTTCTTTGAGGAAGGATAGGAATACTTAAATTTGATTCAGTAATCGTATGATCAGAGATACCAAACACTGACCCTGAAACAGAAATATCATCTAAACCAGAGAAGCAGAGTAGATCAAAAATATGTCCATGGCTATGGGTTGGATAATCAATATACTGAATAAGATTAAAACATTGAAATATAGATGTATAAGAGTATTTAGTGTCCACACGAGTATTGAAGTCACCAAGAACAAAAGGGAGGGCAGAGAGAAGAGAATAAACTATTCCTTACTCAAAATGGCCAATGATATTTAAGAACCAGAACTATTGTTTTTATAAACAGGTATCTATACAATCGTGTCTGCTTTTCTTATCAAGCATGAAAGGAACAGAACAGAGACAAGTGCTTTACCTGGTGGATAGACGGAGTGGACCCAAGGCTGCTCCCAGAATGCACATTGGCAGACCTGTCTGGGCGGCTTCAAACCATTTGACAGCAACTTCCCCTAGGACAGGTGGCCAAAAATTCCCCATTACAATTCTTCAACACACAATTTGTGTTTATGTACATTTATTAGAATCTAATTCACATATACAGTGTGCTATCATGTGTGCTGTTGATATGTGGCACTGCAGCCACCAAAACCAATGGTAATTACCTGCCTAAAAGGTGTTTGATATGTTAAATCATAAAAAATAAACACATACATTTTAAAGAACTGATTCAATCAACTGACTTAAATGATTTTGATCAGCCCTGAAAATCAAAGATCAAGCCAGTACCACTTACCAAGCATATTGGTTGGCATGCCTAGCAATGTATGTAGCAGATCATGCACCTCTCTGTATCGCTGCATCACATATGCTAATTCTTCATCATCAACAAACTTAACATCAGCACGTGTGTCAGGTGTGACTTTCTGAAAAAGAATAAAGATAACCCGAAGGTGTCAATATGTTCAAGGCTACAAAAATGCACCAAAATCAGCTTCTCTAAATCTTACATTTTCATCTAGGAAACGGAGATATTCCCTTCCCAAGGAGTCATCTGGAAGAGCAGACATATGGGAAAGGTCCAGTGTGGACAGTCGGATCCTTGGGCGTTCTCTGAAAACATTTTAACATTGTTACATTGACAAAGAACATTGCATTCACTCAGGTCACATCATTGCTGGGTGATATATCATCTACACAAGCATGTCCAGCCTCCCATACCCAACCAAAAAAATAGCAAGTATCATTGTAGTTTCTCTGATTAATGCTTACAGTACTATGTAAGGTGTCTTTGTGGATAATTTTAAGGGGAAAAAAGCAGAACAAAGACTGGAATACCAATAGTCAGTAAGCATGGGTTCATTGATTGTATGAATGCAAATTTATTTAAAGATCTGACTGATATTCAGAAAATGTTATATTGCATTTTATCAATATGGCCTAGCACCAACTAATTATAGAGTGCATGGAAGATATCAAATGTACATTGATAGCAGCACTGTGATTATGTGGGCATAGAAGGTTTTTAACAGGAACATGCCACCTGATGCAAAATCAAAAGCTTCCATACGTGAGAATAGCATAACCTTCAGGGTCATTCCTCATTCTATCCCTTAGTTTGATCAAGGCTAAGTGGCCGGTGGTTTCCCCAAGCACTGCCACCATATCTGTACAAAAGAAAAAAAATTATTAAAATCCTGATAATGAAAGCAAATTAATTAATTCTCCCCGCCTACACACAGGGACTTGGGTTTTTTGTTATTGGTGCTTGTCGTGGTTTTCAAAAACCCAACATGCATGTGTTATTCTGCTTTTAGTTTCAACTTATTTTTATCACACTCAATTATGTTGTCCAGGAAAAAGAAGTCAGGACATTCCTGATCCTCACCATGTCTGTATGGATTCTGCAGAGCAGCTATTCCAGAACCCACAGCCAGGAGAGCTTTCTGTACAGGACTGGTTTGGATATGTCCAGGATACAAACTGCCATAGTAGAATTCTGAGCTCCAGTTGGAGTGCTGCTGCCTGGCTAGCACTGCAGTAAACAGATGTTGAAAAAATGGCTTAAAACGGGGGTTTCAGACTCAAATCAAATTATTTATATGCTGTCTATCTCACAGCTGGCACAACCAAACAAGACATTTTTCCAGATGTTAGTAAGCAGATATTGTTACACTGCAAAGTATTAAAATTGCAACTTTCTCACTTGTGGGACTAAAAAAGGGTTATATTATTACTGTTGTAAAGCAGTTCCTCTTCTGTACCATAAAATCCTGTGCAATGGGAAAAGTATTGTAAAGGGCAGATCAACCATTATACCATTAGATTAAGCAGAACAAATAGGTGATTTTAGATAGTTAAAGAAGAATATTATATGAAAAAAATGTTGTAATTAAAATGGCCAGAGAAACTCAACATAATCAGTAGAGCTGTATAGTAAAAAAAAAAAAAGCTTAATAAGACTCAAAACAGTTCATATGATTAAAACACAGATATAATGTTAAAAACAGCTATGGTCAGTATTTTTTTTTCTTTTGCATTAGTATGTGAATAACAATCTGCTGCTAAATGTGCAATGCCTTAAACGTTCAGTCAATTACTTAAATTTTAAATAATTGTAAATATTTGTTTTGACTTTATTAAATATAATTCTGTAAATAATAATAAAATGTATTATGTTTGAATATTAGTTTTTTTTCTGTGCTTCTAAACAACTATTATAATGGACATCAGAAATAATTATAAACATCTTTTGTGACTAATTATAGTAACATTTAGAATAGTAAAAGGACTTTTATTTTGTAAAAAAATGGGTTTTTGTTTGAGATAACGTATATTATGTGTTCTTATAAAACTGGCACATCGAGCCAGATGAGTTGCTGTAGATGGAAATACATCTGAAGTCTTTACAGTTAGCGTTTGTTGTTGACTTTAACTTGCAGGAAGCGAAAGATATAGGATATACAGAACAAGGACAAACAAACCATTGTATTACGAAATAGACATTTACTTTCTCCAGTTAATGCGAGGGGGTGGACTTAAGAATGTTAAAAGACAAACCACACTTCCGGACTAGCTAACTATGAATCTTAATGACAAAAAGCTATGTAGCCCACTCCTTCGGACAGGCATATTGCACACGCCGCCGCTAAGTACCTCAAATGATGCATGGCTAGCTGGCAAGCTAGCTAACTACGACAGAAAGTTACCTTTAGCTGCGCTCCCATACACATTTTTGCAGCTAACCGAGGACACCTTGACATTGCCATACTGGAGTATTTTGCACGCTATCATACTTCAGTTCTTAGTCTCGCTTTGTCGTGAATAAGCAGGACTTCTTTCCCTCTCGCCCAGGCTGACGTAAACGCCCATCAGATATTTAAGGTGGAGTACATGGTGTTCGGAAAGCCTGTATAAAGCGTTCGCACGTCGGTTACTTTAACGTATTTGGTAAGTGACCTTGTCAACTGTGTTTTGCTTCAGGTGCACAGCGACCGTTTGGAGGATGGGAGCGTTTTAATGTCCGACTGGCGTTTGTTCAGTTCTGTTCTGGCAATGTGCGTGTTGTTGGTCACAAGGCCTGTTTATATGTTGCTATGAGGTTGTTACTATTAGGTTTTACGTGTCCCATACAGCACTTTTGGGAATAATATCGACAAAAGTTTTGCTACTGTAACCGTTCTTGCTCGTAGTTTTTCCTAATCACTCTAAACAAGTTACAACGCTTCCCCTAACCTACTGACTTTCAGCTTAGCTAGCATAGCAGAAGCGTCCAGTGTGGAGCGGTTAGCTGTTGTAGTCACAAAATTTTACCCAGGAAGTCTCCTGTACTCAGCAAATCGAGGTACAGGACCTTACAGTCCGTCGTTCCAAATTTTAGGGTTTGGTCAGTAAGTTCCCTCCGGAAATTTGGACGGCTAACTGTTGGAATATTGTTTCACATAAGTTATTGCTTTTGTTTTGTGTCTTCTTTACACTTCCCAGACGTGTAAAGCGTTTAAGCTATAACATACCGTAAGACATGTTTGTGAAAATAAATTCTTTATATACTGTGAACAATTTCTGCGTTCCTTTTATTACGAAACTGTTTAGTAGCCTAAGAAGTGGAATTAACATTAAACCAACCTTAAACCTAAATAATGCATATTACATCAGACTAGTAACTTGTGCTGACTGTATGACTGTAAATGTTTATAGGTAACTATGCTGAGTTGCTAAACAACATTGTGTAAGAGTAAAACGGCAAGTCTTGACAAATGGTGTGTGTATATATACAATGGACATAAACCAAAATGCAGCATATAACAGCATATATATATATATATATATATATATATATATGACAGTATACACCAACATAAATGGAGCATACAACAGATTAATATGGTGTGTGTCTATATACATTAGACTGTATACATCCACAAAAATGCGGGATTACAATAGTATAATATTGCTTTAATATTAGGGATGCCTTCTTATGCTGGTATCAGTAGATAAAATGCTTAAATTATGAAATATGTTTAGATATTTCAAAACAATATTTCAGATTCAAGATGTTGCAATGTGTAGTGAAATGTATTCCTGAACATTCCAATGTCTGCAATGGCAACTAGTTACAAGAAAAAGAGGAGCAAAAATATATATATAAGCCATATTTGTATATAATAAATAGGGGATCTAACAAAGAGCAATATATACACACTAAAATAATCTATATATAGGCTATATTGAAATATGTGATTATGTTCGTACAGAAAATATGTAAAGTGTGAATGGAAAGTAGTAAATGTCCAAAAAGCCTGATGTTATAGATAATGCAGGCAGTGTAGCAGTTGCCTATACTGGTTTGCAGAGCTGTAGTGCAAGTTGGGTCCATTGTCTAGGTGAGTCCTAATAGATGTGTGGCATGTCCTAATTGAGGAGCCTTATGACTCCTTTATTTAAAGGTGTAGAACAACTGGGCTACTTTGCTAAAAATATCTGAATTTGTTTTCATTTTGTTGTACAGGTATTGTCAGATATGTACTTGAATACTTATCAGTGCACCCTTAGTATGTAGACAGTGTATAGCTTAAACAACATTCAAAATGCAGCATTTTATTTTCAGATTATAATCAGATTATTTTTTCATTAAGTAAATTTAAAGCTTAAAATTTAAAAACTGCAGGCATTTTATCTGACAATGTCAAGTTCTTGTGGAAGTATGGTTGTTTTGATAATACCTTTGCCATGGGGTTTATGTATCACATGCTATGTCTTAATGTACAGTTTTGAGAGAAAGTCCATTTAAAGTGTTGTTAGAATGAAAGGTTATTGTATATGTTATAGGTTATATGGTATAAGTCCTTCATGATCCATGCAGTTACACTACATGCATTTATACAGGAAGAATGTATAATAAGTCTTGAAATGATTTCAGTCATAGTCTTAGCAGATGAAAAGTATAAGAAAATAAGATGAGAACCTTTTAGTCCCACAAGTAGGACATTTGAAGATTATAACAGTAGCATTATACAGAACTAAAACAGAAATAACTAATACAGAAATCTTCACTGTTACTACAGTTGTTTTTTTAAGGGAGGTGGTACAGTCTGGAGTTCCTGAGAAATACCATGAACTGTATGATAAATGACTATGAAAGAATGCATAAGTTACCTGTATCTGCTTTTTTTTTTTTAGTAGTGTCTTCCTCATCCCCTTTTCGCTACAGTTCGGTGCAGTAAAAGTTAACAGATTAATTTGTAAACATGTAAAAATACATATATTTAAAAAAAATGTGTATATATATATTTCACTATATTTTGACCTGTTGGAACTTTAATACACTGTAGTACAGCATTATTTTACAGCACTATATATTAATGCAGTGATGCTAAATATCCATTATTTCACATTTAATTTTAAAAACTTTAATATAAATTGTGTATTTATGTGTACTGTATTAACATTGGTTCTGAAGTCTACAAGATTGTGCAAGACCTTGTTCTTTTCTTGCATAGTGGAAATTGGCAGTGAAGCCAGAGTTGCTGCCTTTCTCAAAGTCTTAAGTCACAGTAATGTTGTAATTCGGCCCAGATATTGACAAAGTACTGTGTTGTTGCAGTTCCCATCCCTTATATATATGTTTATGCAAAGTTTATTTAGATTGTTTCATTGTTTAGAAGTGTTCATAAAAAATATACAATGGCTTGTACTTTGTGGGGAATCTAGTAGCGTCTTGATGTTACTGTAAAGTAGAACTGAGGACATGCCCGGATGTGTTATCTATATCATTTCCCCGAAAAAAAAAAAAAACAAACATCTGTAAGGATTTCATTTTAGGACATGTCTGTACAAATAATTCCCCTTCCCAAGTTGATGAACAATCAGACTAAGGAGTAATACATTTCCTGCATAATAAAAATGTGACTAGTGAAGTAAAACAAATGCCTGTTGCTCGCTAACTGGCATAGAAAGCTTAATTGCTCTCCATGATCCATCCATACAACTGGTCATCTATGACCGCAGGATTAGTGGATAAACAGCTGCTCCTCTTAAGCAAACCTTTATTATTACGTTCACTATAATAATCAGTATTAGCCTGCTTTGTCCTCTGTGACGGCAAACATGCAGTTGCCTGTATCATTTGATTTCACTTGAAACCATACAGGAACTAAATGACCTTCATTGAAACTTGTAGCACACATACCTTTGAAAGTACACATCCTGGACCACATCATCTTTGCTTTTAGCAAACTGTAGGTGACCTGTATTTGAGCCAGCAATCATTTTAATATGACTATTCAAGTAGAAAAGCAGAAAGATGATGTTAACAACACTGACTGGCTGATCCAAATGACCATGACAGTAGCCAAGCTATGCCTGTGGCTGTGCTAAGCAATAATGTAAAAATTCTTTTTTTTAACCATTAAGTGCCCATGGGGCAGCACGTGGTGCAGTGGTTGGCCCTGTCGCCCCACAGCAAGAAGGTCCTGGGTTTGATTCCCTGGTTGGCCACAGGTGCCTTTCTGTGTGGAGTTTGCAGGCTCTCCACATGTTCGTGTGGGTTTCCTCCGGGTGCTCCAGTTTTCTCCTACTGTCTAAAGGCTTGCGGTAGATTTGCTTGGAGGTTGCAGTAGGTTGATTGGATTCTATAGATCACCCATAGGTGTGTGTGTGTCTGTGAGTGGTTGTCTGTCTCCGTTTTGCCCTGCGATGGGTTAGCCTCCTGTCCTGGGTGAACCCTGCCTTGAGCCTGTTGTCAACTGGGATTGGCTCCAGCCCACTTACAGCCCACTAACCCAAAACAGAAGAAGAAAAATGAATGAATGAATGAATAAGTGCCCCAGAAAGCAAATGTTTACTTGAAAAAGGAATAGTAT
Source organism: Arnoldichthys spilopterus (assembly GCA_037974385.1). Lineage (NCBI taxonomy): Eukaryota > Metazoa > Chordata > Actinopteri > Characiformes > Lepidarchidae > Arnoldichthys > Arnoldichthys spilopterus. Next base: position 15,393 of record JBBPDA010134888.1, read on the forward strand.
GATCAAGCAAAACAGTAAATGCTGGAAAACCATTTGGGGGAAATTATTCTGTTGGATAAAGAGTAATATTATACAGAGGTGTTTGGAAAAAACATGGTTTTTGACACCACTAGGGCTAAGATGCATTCAACCAACCACCCCCCACCATCATCACCTTTTTATAACACTGTTGGCAGTCCAGGTGCAGAAAATGACTATGACTATTTACCACTTCAGCAAAAACACATCTGTGTATGTCATTGTTTCCTCACAACCAATATGTAATTTCCTGAACTGCAACATTAGGTTCTACCATAGCTGTTGAGAAGCTGTTAGCGTAAGCTTTAATTAAGATAAATACATCTTTGAGCATCACCCAGACCATGCGGTGAAAAGCCTGGTTTCCAAACAAAGAATACATTCTTTTTACTCATGAAAAAAAACACCAAGATAACAAAATGGAAGAGAAGATGATTTGCAATGAGCACGATGTACAATTTGATATGCATTTAGAGCTGGGCAATATTATGGTATTTATTGTTTTCGTAATAAACTGTGGTCACAGTATGCTTTTCTGAGCATGTCTTGATCTCATTAGTACTTTAAAAACCACTGTAAAACTTTGTTTATTTTAAGGAGAGCATCATTAGGCTTGCTTAAATGAACATGTATGGTGTGTAGTATGATGTGAAACACTGAATAAAAATTATTTGTACTCCTACTATGATTTTTTAGAGAAAAATATGCCAATGCTGGCTCTTTTCCCTTTATTCTATATTAATACATATTGTGACATATCGCAAATCAGGAAATGTCTCAAAATATCGTGATATATTTTTTGCCATATCGCCCAACCTATATGCATCTGTACTCCGAGGTTACATTAGCATTACAGCCAAAATGACTCCCACCAGAATTCTCTTGTAGTTGATGAACATTCTTACCTCTCCTTCGTTCCTTCTTTGACTTGCAAACTAGAAGAGAAAATAAGGGGAGGAAGACAAGGAAAACATTTGTGGTAATGTGGTGGCTAGCTTCACGTGACTCAGAGGAAGCATGTGCTAGCCTAAACTCTCAGTGTTTGTGGTATCGCATAATCATTTGACCGGGGGAGTTCTAGCTACTGGGTAGATTTCAAGATGTTTATCTCTTAATCTAGAATGTCTGGGGACCCCCACAAAAAGTTTGCTCAGTCTTGCACATGTAATGAAGTTCAGTGTTTTGTTTGTATTTGTCTCATAGGATGATCAGCATCACGGATAAATGGAAGGGAATGGCACGTCCATCTTTGCCCTCCTCAGTGGACTCCACATTGCCAGGAATATCACGACAGGTACTGCTTGTGTCCATGGAACCCAAGTACCAGTGTCAGCAATGCAAGGACATTCTGAGGAAGCCCTTCCAGGCCCAGTGTGGACATCGCTTCTGTGTGTTCTGTTTTAAGCAGCTCACCAGGTACCAAGGCTCTCCTGGCCCCCTGCTCTCTGGAGCTTCTCCTTTCTCAAACAGGCTTGCTCAGACCCACCCAGTTCTCCTTCTTCTTGCTCAGACTCATCCAGTTCTTCTCCTCCTCCTCCTCCTCCTCCATCTCCCAGCAATTGGGTTGCAGTTTTCTGCTTTTATCCATCCTATGTGGCTGAAGATGTCATCACCATATGCTCTTTCTTTGGTGAGCTCTGCAGTTTTGTCAGTGATGTCAACAATCTTTTTTGTTGCTGTTGTAAGAAAACTTAAACTCCAAAACACTTATTTCATTGGAGAAAGAAAGACATGTTTAACTTCCTTAAAAGAAACTTTAATTTTGCCCAGTTTTGGTCCATATACAATGAAATTTACTCAAGGCAAGTTACATGGTTATAATAAAACATTTTTATCTCATTCTCTAGATTACCACTATGTAAAAAATGATGTGAAACCTATGGTTTTATTACAACACTCTTGGATGTGAAACCTGTTGGGGTTGACTTTCATAAGGAGTAGAAGGAGTAGAACTGAGCATAGTGAAGGACTTTATTGACTTTTTATTTATTTATTCATTTTTAATTCATTGATTCATTCATTGATCTCAAAGCATCATCATATGTCTTATGATGCAGTTTAAACCCAGAGTCAAAAATAAATACTTTAAGAAGTAAAAAATTGCTGGTGAGATGAACTAATTACAAAACTGGTTCTCACTTTCTCGCTTACTCTGTCTTGTTACTGGAAACTGAGTATTCATTCAGTTCCACTTTTAAGTTTTAATATTACATGGCTTGCAGAGGCTCTAAATACTGTCATTCAGTGTTTTCCCACTTACCTTTTCTTATGTTGCAATTCTTGTGCTAATCTCAATATTAACGATCTCCGTTTGGCTTCAGTTAAAGAGCCTTATTTATGCTGCATTACTATTATGTGATTGCTGCCTGTCTGAATCAAGCATAAACCTGTGCAGTTTACATTCAACTCTTTATTCCCCACCAGCTCTGGCCCTAAACCCTGTGAAGCCTGTCGTACTGAGGGTATATATGAAGAGGACCTGTCTGTGCTCAATATCACTGAGGTGAGAACACTGTTGATGAAACGACAGACTGTTCAGTTTATTTTACTGCTCTTTCATTTTTTAAAAATCCAAAACTGTACTTTCTAAGGGACTATAAAAAAAAACCACAAACAGCATGACCAGTCAGATTAACCAGTAAAATGCAGATGCATGTGGTTAATCAACAGCAGCATTGCAGAAAATGAAAACGTGTGTTTGACTTTTTCCCTCCAGGCATTTCCAGACAATGCAGCACGGCGAGAAATCGATAGTTTGCCTGCAAAATGTCCAAATGAAGGCTGTAGTTGGACTGGAATGCTAAAAGACTATGAGGTAACTGATCAAAGGTCCCCTTCCTCCATCTCGCTTTAAAGTTTAATCACCGCAGAGTCATTCAGTGTGGTTAAGGGGGATTTCATGGCAGCAGTGTGGGTATTTTTTGGGCAAATAAAAGTCATAGTATTCGTTTGGTGTTTAGCAAGAGGTTGGTTTTAGTCAGAACAGTTGTTTAACAGGTTTTCAGGCAGATTAGATTAGATTAGTTCAGAAATAACTCCTAGACCATTTGGAGCCAAAGAGGGCGGAACTGAGATCACAGACGTTGGGGGAGGTCGGAAAGTCCCTACATAACCCGGGAACCGCATAGCTCTGGAAAGTACCTACATTCACAGCATAACTAGCAGCTGTGAACTGCATGAGAAGCTCTGTATAGCTGATGTCAAAACCTAAAATAAAACCTTGTGCTGATTAATCTGCTTGTTTTGTGTACACAGAGTCCGTATGTTGTTTAGTGTGTAGTTTTTTTTCCTAATGCTGTCTGCAAAATCTAACTTGATGTATTGTTAAAAGCTCACTGACAAGTTAGTCATAAGAACATAACTGCCACATCATTATGAAAAATCTGATTACCCAAGCCAGATGTACTTTGGTGTGGCTTTTTGTTTGACATTTGAGTATGCATGACTAACTAACCAGTCATTTGTTTCTTGGTCAGGAATGTCATGTGTTCTCATAATAGCCACACTTTATTCATTCTTGCCATGTGATGTTGTTCATGCTTGGGCAAGTCATAGTGAATTGTCAGTTTCAGGGATTATACATGATGTGTTAATGACCAGTGTTAGGGCAGTTACTCAGAAAAATGCAATCAAAAAATGTATTACTCCTCTTAGACACTACAGGGTTTACTACTGTACTTAATTACTTCCTGGTAAAAGTGATTATTTCAGTGTTCAGTTCAGTCTAAAACACATACAGATCTGTACCAGAATCTGTTTAGTCTGTAATGCATGTACATGCATTGCATGTAATTAATATTGTTCTCTTGTTTTGTCTTGCATATGAGTAGTGGTAGTAATGAAAAACAGTAACTGTAAAGGAGCTACTAAAAATTGTGGTGTGTGAGCTTAGAAGAAAAGTCGAATAGTTCTCAATGATTGATTAATATTTATGCTTCAAATGTCCATCCCCCCAGTGCCACAATTTTTCTCAACACTGTTAGAAAGCCATGTTTTCAGCCTGAAGTTCTGACATTGTGACTGTAGCCCTTTCAATCTATTACAGCTTTTAAATGGCTTTTACTGAACAAGTGAAAAATATTTTCATGTCTGTGTTCATGTGATTTTCATGTCCAAGTTAATGTGAACCATTCTTTCATATTTAAATAATATTGCTGAATTATTGATGGCAATAAAACATTGTAACAACGCTTATTTTGTAGACTCATACAGCTCTAACAAACTGCCTGACTATGTTCTGTGACATATGACCTTGTCTACTTGGCTTAAGATAATGAAGTCAAACTTGTCTGAACATGCATATAGGCATTCTGGCTTCTTTGTTAGATTACAGTATGATGTGGCAAAATAATTCATGCATGTCTTTTATTCTTTTATTCTAAAATGTTCATGCAGAACTTGTTAAAATAGATTTTTCTGCCATTTGGTTTGCATTAGTCATTGGCTACAAGGCTGTAAATGCATATTTAGTGTATACACTGTTCCAAGCCATTTCAAACTAAAAAAACAAAAAACACTAAAACCTGCTCTACCTGAAGTCACACCTGTCCAAACTGCCATACATGAATTTCGGGCTCAAATGGCGTCTCACCCATGTGTCGTTTGATATGTCGTTTTCAGTCACACAGTCCACTAGATTTTTGTTAAAGAAATTGATTTATAATTTCATTAAATTTTAATGCATAGAAATTGACCATGTCCTTATACAGATGCTCCGTTATTGCACATGCATATGTCTGCTACAGTGCATCTTAAAAAGTGAGGTAGAAAATATAACGTCAGTGACTCTTAAAGTGCCTTAGAATGGACATATGCCCATATGGCTGCCAGAGACTTGATTAAGAAGTTTGATTTAGAGCTACTGTTGTTCTGGCTAGGCTAAAAATAATACTTGATAATTTTGGCTTGTACCAGGAAAAAAAAATATCCATTGTCTCAGTGTCAACTTGTCACACTAATATGCTGGCAGTTTATACACTGAGGGGCCAAAGACATTCAACAAGTTTCCGTTAGCATCTAATGTTGCATAAGTTATTTCAAGTGTGCGCTCATTAGTTAGGGCAGCCCTCATCACTCCTGGTTGCTCATGCAACATAAAAACCTACCAGTTTAATCCATAGTAACAAAGATTTTCCTCTAGTTTTGAATATAAAACTTTAAAGCACGGTCCTGTTGACCACTTCTGGTGGTGGCCTGTGATGCATTAAAAACACTGCTGACCCAAGGATAATTCTTTTAGCTATATGCATAATCTTTATATTCAATACGTCAGCGTTTATATATGTATTATTGAATCTGGTTACAGAAGCTAGACGCTAGTTGTGCATTCAGTCAGAGTCCCTGGCACTGTACTATCTCTTTCACCAAAGAAATTCTTTTGTTCGCAAATACAGCAACTCTTCACGTCTTTCACAGTTTAGTTGTAGTAAACAAATTAGCTTTTTTTCTTTTTAAAAATGGATTGGATTAGCATGTACTTTGCCTCCAGTCCTTGTATTTGCATGTTTCTGTGGATGTAAGCAACGAATATGTAAATAGAACCAGGACAAGCGATTTTCCACATGAGACGCAAGAGATGAGTGTAAATGTTTTCAGTGTATCTTTCCATGACACGTTTTTGTGTAACTGTTGAAAGGAAGGAATATGCTTCCTTATGCTATTATTATTTCGCACAGCCTAAGACTGGTCATCAGTTTAGCAGTATTCACATTACACATTTCTTGTTTGCAATGTTTGTAAAATGATGTTCCATCAGATAAATACAGCATCTGCACCTATACATGTGTTTTCTCAGAAAAAGCTTTGCGTATTCTTCCAACTTCATTCAGTATTATCAGTTAGTATTGTTTATGAGCCACTGTTCAAAATGAATGGATTCGAAAAATGACAGATAATGCTGTGCAGCATTGAGAATGAAGTTATTTTCGAATTAATATCCAGAATTCATATTTCACAAAGCACATAATCTGGCATTTTTTACATTTAAAAAAAAGATGATTTAAAAATGCAAATACATATAATGAAATTCCTTTTTACTGTAGGGAGAAAATAAATAACCTTGCTAAGTAAATGCGATTGGTTAAAAAGCAGCCTTTTAAAACATGGTCATGTTCATGTTTGCTTGTCTGGGTCAGGGTAACTGGTTACTAGCTTGTAAGCCTTGTCGTTATCATTTCCGTTGAAGTCGTGTCATTATGTGGAATGTTATCAGCGCTTTTAACTGACTGCATTATGCAAGCAAGTTTCACAGTGTTAAGATGGTTGCAGCAAAGTATCAAACCCAAGTCACCCAAGGCAACTGAAATTGTGCTAAGGTTTCTCTGTGTATAGCCATCATAGAAGAAGCAGCTTATTAGGAATTGGGGATCAAGACCGCTGAAAGGAGACACAGAACTTTGCCTTGAACTTGGACACTGTTTGTGAACTTTTAACAAAACAAAACGCAGTTATGAATACTACAAAAAGTGATCTTTAAAAACCAATTGCAGGATCATTTTTACTTATTTTTACCTTTTCAAAAATCTCTTCTTTGTTGCTTCTGCTCAAGAAGTCAAGAAACAGGATGTTCTGTTTAATTGTTTAATCACATGGTATTTAAAATATGTTCTAAATAAACCTTGACTATTCTATACGCGTTCATTTTGGAAAATGAAATTTAGCACAGATTTTGAAAACTTAATTGCAAACCGTGATTAAGTGATAAACTACAGAGAAGTGGTGGTTGGTTGTTTTGCAACAGACAATGAAATGTTATTTTAGAATAAGAGGAACGTGTTAAATCAAACTAGTAGGTTAAAAACCTGCAACTAAGAAGCTCAGACTTGCTGTTTGTTTTGCAACACTGTATAATGTTAAATAAATACTAGCAAATGAAACTCAAATGTATAAACAACCCAGTTTCAACTGCAGTTTTAGGCCAGTAGCATTTAGCATGTGCCAACATTTTTAGCTGGTTTCTGATACATTTGTACATTTACATTTATTCATTTTGCTGACGCTTTTATCCAAAGCGACTTCCAAGCCATGGAGCAGAGTAGTGGGACGG